>JAQMYM010000016.1:3200446-3262204 GCA_030014255.1 Parauchenoglanis ngamensis
CCTCAGCACCTGATTAGGAAGCTGAGCCTGCTGGGCCTGAACACCTCTCTCTGCAACTGGATCCTGGACTTTCTGACTGAAAGACCTCAGTCAGTCCAGATTGGGAACAGTATCTCAGGCACCCTCTGATATCTGCAATTAGCTAGTGCTACAGGTGATACCTACATTTACATTTACCTTCTTATGTCTTATGACCAGCATTTAACATTTAGATTTAATATTTATATATAAGGTTTGCATTTACATGCAACATTTACATTTAACATTTAGATTTAGTAGTTATATTATATAAATATTTATATTTATATTTGTCTTTTAGGCTTACATTTACATATTTACATTTACCATTTATGCATACTTATTTACATATAAGTAATTTTCAAGTAATTTTACACACAAAAATAATGTACGGAATCAGAACACTATTTTTTGAATGAATTTACCTCAAAAGGTATGAACATTGTGCTACATTATTTAAAAAATGACACCTATAAAAACCTTATACTATTTCTACAAACGACATCCCATACCATACTGGAACGAACAGCTTTTTTCCACTTTTCAACTTTTTTCGATCGTTTCAGTAATCAGCTACCAAACCTTGATCTCTGATGTAATTTCCTGTTATAATTATGAAGTAAGCAGGTATAACAGAAGCCAGTAGAAGACTGAGAAGTACACAAGAACCAGTCAATGGAGTGCAGGGCTGAGAGATGCGAGCGCTCTTATCTCCAATGTGCTGTGTTTCAAGGATGCAGTGTTTCTTCTGTGCTCTTGTCTTTGCTGTTTTTGTTCAATTTCCTTGATTCTGCACGCTTTTAGTGTCTCTTGTGCTCGGGTTTAATCCTGTACATGAGGGTATAATCTCACTCCACAGGTGATCTTACTTCATACTGGCTACAGTGTTTTTCTCTAGGTAGCCTCATGTGGTGACATGCACACTCTTCTCAACGGGAACAACTGAAATTAGACGCTAGCGCTCATCATAAAAAATGCTATGTGGACACACACCCTAAGGTCTTAATTAAATACACCCCCCCCCTTCTCTCTCTCTCCCTTTCTCTCTCACTCTGTAGGAACAAGAATGTGTCGAGGCTTTAACACATCCCTCTGCTCTGTCAGTCAGTCAGTCATTAGAGGGACAGGATGGAGCTCAGTCCACTCCCTGTGATGCTCTGTGAGTAAATGTTCTCTTTGTGTCTTCATTAGAGTGAGTGTTGAGGTATAAAGTTGTTCATCTGCAGTCTGAATGTCCTGAGTGATGAGCTTATTGTGTGATTAGGACATTGTGTGTACTTCAGCATGACTGCTCAGGTGGATCAGTGTATCCATATCTGTTATGAGAAGGGTTTAGTTTGATGTGTAACTACTCTCAGTAACTATGATAGTTCAACAGGTAAGAGTACAAGTAGAGCAAGTTTAAAACACAGGGTTTAAATAATCTAATGAGTGTAAACGAGTCTGTATTGTTGGAATCTGTACCTGATCTTCTGTGTCCTGCTGTCATCTGCTGCTCAGTGACAACCTCTCATGATCATTTGATCTGATAAAAGAAAATGACTGGATGGTGTTTGTACTTTCACTAAATGTTATGATTGTGACAAACTGAAATGCCCTTAGCTGCTGTACTGAGCCTCTGGTGGTCTTTCCTGCGCACATAAAGGTTTTAACTAAAGCATACTATCATAAGTTTAACTTACTAAAATGCTAAACAACATAGATTACTAATTTGTTACTATTATGGTCTGCACAGAAAAAACATGACAATACAGCAGGTTCACTCTAATACACTAATACCCATGCTAATGCACATTGCTTTATTAATAATCATGAATCATTAGATTCCTATCTGTCTCAACATTACCAGCAGACGTTTTGCAGAAGCAAATACCTTCCATTAGTCTTGCAAACACACACAGGGTGAGCTGACTGTTGTGGTTTCACTTCTTTTTTTATTCAGTGTTGCAAGTTCAGTAGTGAAGAAGGTGAAGAGATGTGAATGTGGATGTGTGAGAGACTGACTTCTTTCTAATTACTAAATATATGGTGGTCAAAACTGACACTTATTTGTACTAGAATCTGGCCAAATTGAAACTGAAAACTTAAAGGAAAAAGGAAAATTGAAGCCAAAGCAGTGGAGCAGAGACTAGAGAGTCTTGGAGACATGGAACATGTGCAGTACATATGGAAGGTGGAGAAGGATGTCTGTCTAATACTCATCTACAGTATACTAATGGCGTGTATTGCCAACACTTCATTAGCATAATATTTTGACTGTCTGGCTGATATACAGTACAGTATATTTATTATAGTTTTTGCCATACTTTATTAGCTTGACCGTCTGTGTAGCAGAAAACTGTGACATTTGGTTTGTCCCTTTGTCTACTTTAGTTTGGCCGCTCCTGGGGTATCCGATTGTATATCCGCCACATAAGCACAATTCAAGAACAGATGTAAGGTACACTGATGATATTTATTGTGTTCCAATGAAAATAAATATAAGAAACACACTTATTAATTGCTTTGCTATTATTCCAATTTGATTAATGCACAAAAGCACTTGTGGTCATGTTTGCTTCTTCATTCATGTGTACAACCCTTCACCTGTTCACGCTCATGGTTGATAATGGTGTGCGCAATGCACCGAAAACCCCTCCCCTTCTGACTTTGGGTTTGCCTTTATCACTTTGCCTCACATGACCTATAGAGGGCATACACTAACAAACATTAAAACGTTCCACAACCAAATTATAATGAGCAAATAACGAACATTCTCTAAATACAAACAAAATGGTCATTGGCTCCTACAGTTTCACTGAAATGAGTTGGGCTGACTGTATAAGTAGTAATGGGTAACACTTTAGAATACGGGTGCACATGAGTAAACTAATGCATACATGATGATTAATTAATACTTGGTGAAACATGAAATAATGACCTGTACATCTTAACACACAACTCATCCAACCATGTTTTTATGGAGCTTGCTTTGTGCACTGGGGCACAGTCATGCTGGAATAGAAAAGGGCCTTCCCCAAACTGCGTCCACAAAGTTAGAAGCATAGCGTTGTCCAAAATGGCTCAATATGCTGAAGCATTAAGATTGCCCTTCACTGAAAGTAAGGGGCCCAAACCCTGAGAAACAGCCCCACACCATTATCCCTCCTCCACCAAACTTCACAGTCAGCACAATGAAGTCAGGCAGGTAATGCTCAGAAGCCTGATTTGTCACTCCATGGAACATGTTTCCACTGCTCCACGGTCCAGTGTTGGTGCTTTACACCAGTCCAGCCAATGGTTGGCAATGGACTTCATATGAGGCTTGCATGCAGCAGCTTGGCCATGAAAACCCATTCTATGAAGCTCCCGCCACACAGTTTTTGTGCTTACATTAATGCCAGTGGAAGTTTGGAATGCTTCAGCTTTTTAATCAGCAGAACATTGGCGACCTTTACGCACCATGGACGTTAGTATTTGTTGACCCCACTCTATGACTTTACGTGGTCTTCCGCTTCATGGCTAATTGCTGTTGTTCTTAAATGCTTCCACTTGCCAATAATACCACTTACAGTTGACCATGGAATATCCAGCAGGGATGAAATTTCAACAGTAGTGATCGATGTAACAATCCCACCTGACAGTAACATCATGAAGACGGAGCATGAGAAGAAGTACCAAGGCTTGAAGGAACAACTGGAACAGATGTGGAAGGTGAAGTCCAAATTGGTCCCTGTGGTAATAGGAGCATTAGAAGGTGTGATGCCCATATACTTGCATTAGCTCCACCCAACAGGAAGTGAGGTATTTTGGATTTTGTGCATATTGAAATGAGTTACATACTCCTCCTAGATGGTTCAAAGGAATCATGTCAGATTTGGTATACATGATGTCAAAAGATTGCAGATGTTAAATGGAATGCATCATTAATAGACAATGATTTGCTTAATAAGGCTCAAATTTCACAGGTTATTGGTTATGATGACCACCTATACCAGTATATGGTATATCCTATACCTGTGAGCATGGAAACAGGAGGCGACAACAAAAACACAGGAAACAATATGAATCAGTGAAACTTTAGGTGGCTTATTTACACAACAGGTGAGGTGGTGAAGTGCTCGGTGCTTTCGTGGTGGTGCTCGGTGCAGGAGTTTGGCAAATGCTCGGCGGCATTCCAGAGTGTCACTCTCACTCGGCCACGGGAAGGTTCGTCCTTTACAGGGAGTCTGGAAAGCGAAAGAGCAATTCAGTTAGACTCAACCATAGGCTATGTCCAACTCATCGCCACACACTGCCTCGAGCTCCTTTTAACTTTCCGGGGGATGATGCTATCAATAGTCACCAGTCGTGCCGGATTTTGCAGCCCCGCCTCCCTCTTGTTGGCTTGTCCTGGGTTTCCCTCGTTTGGCACAGTCTGGGGGGCAGAGCGCTTGCTTCCCTTTGACAGCGAGGCTGCGTTGCCACAGGTGTGACATACCATATAGACATCCACATGACTATATGGTATAGTACCACCAGCTGGAAACAGAAAGAGTGGCTTTTTCACAGGTCTCAATTATATTGCCCCTAGACAATTTTTAGGATTCATGTCAGATTTGCTATAGTTATTGGTTGTGATGGTTATGATGATATACATATGCCCAGAGTGACATATAGTATAGTGAAAAAAGGTATAGTGAAAAAGCCATTATTTCTGTGGCCAGACTGTGGCTCTATACCAGGGTGTCACTGTGGGCATGAGGATATCATCATAACCATCATAAACAATAACCTGTGAAATTTGAGGTGTATCATGCAATGTACTGAGAAATTATTCAACACTTCCTATTTGTGTGGCAAGAAATATAAATTTATCATGTCTCCATTTCAACATTGTGCAAGATATCAAAAATCCCTTCACAATTTAACATCACCATCTTAACATCATGTATACCAAATCTGACATGAATCTGATAAACCATCTAGGAGGAGTAAGTAAAAATGTAACACTTGTCAAAATACTCAAAATGAAAAATACCTTACTTCCTATAGGACATTACAAATATATTACCAAGTTACATATATCACAAAGTTGTCCTCAGGGAAACCTACATGCCTGCCAAATTTGATGCATGTGTGTGAAATTTTATGCCAGGCAAAAGACTCAGGGTTAAATAGTGGCGCTAAAGAGTCACTGGGCACAACCTGGGGCCAAGCCTAGGTCCTGATAAGCGGTCACCAGCACTGATGTGTGCCAAATTTCAAAAATCTTTGCCCATGGGAACCACCACATATATGGTCTTATATATAAGTCTTGAAGAAAACAAAATAGGTGCAAGTGGACATGACAGGCCCTCGCACCTTTGGCGCTATCAGCAGATTAATTGAAGACACGGATTAAAAGATACTCTCTTTTACGAAGCTGAGACAGGTGAAAAAGCCACTCTTTCTGTTGCCAGATGGTGGCAATATACAAGTGTGTCACTCTGGGCATCATAACCATCATAAACAAAAACTATAGCAAAGCTGACATGAATCTCATGAACTGCCACCATCTGGTAACAGCAAGAGTGGATTTTCACTGATCTTGACTAACTAAAAAACTCTATCGGTTGAAACGTTGTGTTAATCTGGTAATGTTGCCAGAGTTGCAACATGCCCAAAATGGCTCTCTGGAATAGTGCCACCATCTGGCAACAGAAACAGTGGCATTTTTACCTATCTCTGCAATATTGTTCCTAGACTGCATTTGTTATGATGGCTGATAATATCCCCATGCCCAGAGTGACACCCTAGTATAGCTCTACCATGTGGCAAAAAAAAGAATTGGTTTTGCTTCCATCTAGGCTATACTTCTCCAGATGGTCTGTCAGATTCATATCAGACCTGTTATAGTTATTGGTTATGATGGTCATGATGATATCCACATGCCCAGAGTGACTCTGTGGTATAGTGCCACCATCTGGCACCAGAATGAAAACAAAAAAATTGGCTTTTAAACCAATCTTCACCCAGCTTATTTAATGGGTGTGATGTTTCAGTCAGGCCTGTCATTGCCATTTCTAGCTATATTTATTTTTCTAGTTTCCTTACAGAGTAATACCTATAATGATGATGTATAATAAACATGAGAATGGTAATGGGTAAACAACTTGTAGCTATGCAGTTAAAAGGGCAGTGGTAGCTCAGTGGTTAAGCTGTTGGACTCATGATTGGAAGGTCATGAGTTCAAATCCCAGCGTTGCCGAGTTATCACTGATGGGCCCTTGCACAAGGCCCTTAACCCTCAACTGTTCAGTTGTATAAATGAGATATATGTAAGTCACTCTGGATAAATGCCAAATGACATAAATGTAAATAAACTTATATGTAAACCATAGTGCTGCATATACATGCATGAAATGCTGATGCAGTTGCACACCATAAACAGAACAAAACCACATTTTGACAACTCTTGAAATAGACAACCGATGACCACAGAACATATTCACACTATTATTAATGTGTGCAATGTTCATCACCAAGAGATGGGTGCAAAAGTACAAAACAAAAAAACTTTGTATTTTTCCATTTGTTTGGTTTTTTTTTTTCTTTGTTTGTTTTAGAAAAAGAACTAAAGTTTTTAAAGTATGGGAGAAGCTTAAAAAAGAATCTATATTCTTTACAAATAAATTTAAAGCATTTTCAGATCTGAATTACGTTCCACATGGTATAAAATATCCCCTGTGCCACCCCTCCTCTACTGGCACTGTTTCTTATTTATTTCTTTATTTATTCATTTTCTATTTTACATTATGTTTCTCTAACTCTCCATTACCATGCCTACTATTCACCATATGTTTACACAGTGTGTTCTTCTTTAAAGCAAAAAATACTGACCCTTGCAATGTGAAGCCTGTTATAGGTCATATGTCATAAAATACTTCAATGGTGCTTCCTCTCTTTCTCTCTCTCTCTGTATATCTCTCTCTGTCACGCATATGCGCATAGTGTTTCTGTAAGAATACAGGAAGTGTCAAGGCTTTAACACCACTGCTCAGTCAGTCAGTCAGTCATTAGAGGGACAGGATGGAGCTCAGTCCACTCCCTGTGATGCTCTGTGAGTAAATGTTCTCTTTGTGTCTTCATTAGAGTGAGTGTTGAGGTATAAAGTTGTTCATCTGCAGTCTGAATGTCCTGAGTGATGAGCTTATTGTGTGATTAGGTCTTAACCCTGACTTACTGAGCGAATGCCTTCTATCCTACACTACCATTTTGTTACTGTAATGGATTATGTACGGAAACAATAATACACACTAATACCAAACTAATGCTCAGTATGTATTTTTTTTAATAATTACTAAGCCTTATTTATCTGTTAGTCGCAAAAACTAGAGTAGATGCTGTACAGATACAAACACATCTCATTAACGTTGTGCATGCACACACAGGGCAGTGACAGAGTTGTCCTGAGAACAGAGATAAGTTTGCTTTTGTGGTTTAGCTTCATTTTTTTTTTCTTTTCTTAATTCAGTGATGTGCGTTCAGCCGGAAAGAAGAGGAGGAGGTGAGACGGGTGATGTGGGAGAGTGATAAGTGCCTGACCTTTAAGTAATCATCATATATATAGATGACAAATACAACTCCACCGATGTGTTTAAATCAAATTTAAAGTTGCTTTTGTTTGTTTGTGCATTAAAGGTAAATTGCAGCCAAAGTGTGAGCAGTAGAGATGGCAGGTGGAGCAGGGTGTCTGATACTCACCTATGTATATTCACTATTGCCCACTGTTCATTATCACAATATAATCATTAAAATTAAAAACACTTGGGCTTCATAAAGAATTAGTAGTGCATCATGACGCAGCCTGCAGTGAGCTTTCTTTTTATGATTTTGATCCTTTTTACATTAGTGCATGGGAGTGTTGAGCTCATTGTGTGATTAGGACATGTTCTGAAAGTTATAGTTTAACAGCCCACTGGTTTAATATCCTGTTATATAAGTTTTAATAAGTCATATAATAGTTAATGTACTAACTTAAATTAGATTTTTTTTTTTATTTATCTATTTATGTGACAGCTCAGTATATTATTTTCTCTTTCAGATGAGTTCAGGCTCTCTAACATATGCAGTGTTTAATCACATACTGAATCTTCTCCATGTTTCTGTGCTGTCTTGGTGCTGATTTCACATCTACGAAGTGGCCTCATAAACCACAAGTTCTATTTTACATTGATTTTGTTTGTTTATATAATTTGTTAATGTGTACATGTTTGATTTGAACTGTAGCAGAGAAGGTTGTGGTTTGAACGTTGGCATGCAGAGTTTGTCAGTTTATCAGTTTCATCTATAAAGGAAGGAAGTTACTTTAACTCATTTTTTCAGTCTTCTCTCTGTCAGTTTATCTCTTGTTTGTGTTCACTTTGTGCTCTTGGTGAATTCTCAAACACTATGGCTGTAGATTTTCTTTTTTTTATGTGTGAAACAATGTACTGTAAATAATATGTAGATGGTATAATAAATAAAAAGTAGTTGCCAGTATTAACTATGGAAATCCCCATCTGACTACATTATTAGGCCTAGTTAATTATCCATAGTTAGTATTTGTAACTATTCCTCATAGTTAAGTCCTTTTTTGTAGCTACAGGGCTATAGCTACAGAGCTGTATGCTGTAATCATGGCTGTATAATTAAAATGAAGTGTTTCTCTTCCTGTGTACACCCTGTTCAGATGTAGAATTTGTCTCTATAGAAAAGCAGCAGAAAACCAGTCAGACATCAGAGCAGAATCAGAGGCGGTCAGGAGCTGAAGACTCTCGGTCAGGACACACACCACTTCAGGCTGATACTTCTTGACTGTCATATATGCTATGATGGCAGATATCAGATATCCATATGACACAGCAGGCTGCCACTTCCAGGTTTCATATCGCCTTGGTTTCTTAGAGTTCCTTGCAGTTGGGCCACTTCCAGGTCCCCTTGTGCACCAGCGATGCTTTCAGGTTCAATAAGAACTGTCAAACAAAAAGTGCAACGTGTAACTGTACTAGCCAAAGTCCATTCATTGTGAGTCCTTTTGAATAAAATGTACTTTCCTTTAAAATACTGAAAGTCTTTGTAGCATTTTTTTTTGTTCTTCACACATGATTAAAGTGCCATACTGTTTGAGTTCGACAACAAATCGTTTAAAGCCGGGGATGGAGCCAGAAAATTTGTGGAAAATAAATAAATGTGGATGTATAGTTAATATTACTGTCCAACCCACTGAACACAAAATAGAAAATTTAAAGCTTTTACTGGAGGTCATGTATTCCTATCTGTATCATTATTTTGTTGATACAGTGTGTGTTTACACCAGGGATCCGGTAAAGGCTTACCGTTGCCAGGAAGCCTACAGTTATTGTATTAGGAGTAAAGCTGGGCATCTGTATTGTATCATTTACACTGAGGTTAGAGCAGAAATACAGGAAGCTCCTCATTGGACGTTGTAAATGTACGACTAGCTGAGCTGAAGTTAGCCGGTATACACGAGGTACTGTATATAATCTATAATGTTTATTATTTTATGACAGTCAGTCCATACTTCTAAAATGTGTTAGATTTTTAGATTACGAACGGTGTAGTCATGTCACTGCTGTACTAGGTGCAGTTGAGCAATATCATCACAATGGATTAAACGCCCTGTCTGTGACATCTGAACCATGTATGTGGTTGTGCCCAAATTAAAAAAGGTATGTTTGGTGAAAATAACAAGTAAAACTATTGACCTGATTAGTTTTTTACAATTCATTATGAGTTTAGATCAATCACCTTCTGTGTGCTGTCCCATATACATCAAACCAAAACCAGTGTCAAACACAGACGTCGCTAAACCATTCACAAGGAGAACAGCACTGAGTGACACTATGCATCCTTACTCTTATATCCTAGCAGTATCACCAGTCAAACTTCTCGGGACCTTAAAGGAAAATAGTAGGCAGTTTAAAAACATACTGTGGTACTGCTAGTGGGAACAAAACAGTGTTTTACCCATTATGCTTTTTGTTGTAGGATGACATCCCATGGTGTGCACCGTTCACAACTATGAGCAAGAAATTTGATAGTGAAACATACAGTGCACCTGAAACTGAAAGGCAGGGAGAACATGGGCGGACAGATATGGCCCACACACTGAAGCGTTAGCTGTTGCTGTGGAGGTCATGGATTGTGGCATCAGGTGGTGCCACAAATATTCCAGTGCCCTTTACTCATGTATTTAATGAGAAATGCTGTTCCCTGTTTAAACCTGAGCATGAAAGTCAGCTTGATTACCCGATGCAAACCATGCCGTCCTCATTCAATATGTCCAATTGTAAAAACATCCAGGAAAGTACACATGGTCAGTCATATCAGTCCAAAGTCACCAGTTTCAGAGAGTGAGTGTGAAAAGAGAGTGTGAAAAAAATTCAAGATGAATAAATAAATAAATAAATAAATAAACAAACAAACTGTCAGATACCTCAGCAGGAGAGGACACAAATGCAGATCCGATACTTTATCAGGCAGAAGTACAGATGAACAGCAAGACAATATCATGGTCAGAAACAGGCAGAGGTCAAATGACCGGGCAAACAGTACAAAACAGGGCAGACAAAGTTGTAAACAGAATAAGCAGGCAAAGGTCATAAACAGAAATATAATAGCACCAGGAAACGCTCGGCAGAATAGGTAAACTATTGCTTCGCAGAGAATCAGAGTGAGAGTGAGTGTATACATAGTCTGTGAGGAGGGTGTGGTGAAAATTGGTTGCAGCTGCAACCAATTAGTACTCCAGGGAAGGAGTCCTAGTGCTCGAGTGTTCCTGGGTGTTAGAGTCTATGTCGGAAGCAGACATGACAAAAACAAACAAATAAATAAAATTACAATGGTAATATTAGAGGTATATTTAGCAGGGGCATGTACATAGTGAATCTATTTAATATATTATCTGAAACCTGCATAGAAATGGTACATGTTTGCGTTTTTGCTTATTTTTGTGAAAATAAAAGGTCCAAAATATAAAATTCATACAATAATTCGCATTTTTATACAAACCAGGCTCTTAATTATAGTCTTGTCCAAATTTGACTGAACCCTGAGTCAACCAAAACAATGTCCCTCTCCTCTAAGAGGTCAATCAAGCCAGATGACTGGGTGAAAATTTTGTCACTGCCTCTCCCACACCATGCTTTAAACACAAATGTAAGTGTTTCTATTGGATTTACAGCAGTAAGAAATTTGATGGTGTTGTGTTATTTGTACTTTTAGTAAGTTAATGCTCTTGTGATGTGGGCCACTCAATGAAGATTTCATTGCAGTCTATGATGCACCTCACAGAATTGAAAGGATGGCATTATGAACATGTAACAGTCTAGTAAGTTATTTTGGACTTCTACCTCTGGTGGGAGTTCAAGAGTGAAGTCTGCCCTGTCTGTCTCTCGAAGGAGCTATGAAGTGAAGACCGCCCAGTCAGCCTCTGGAGAGAGCTCTGGAATGAAGCTGGCCCACTTGGCCTCTTGAGGGAGCTCTGGAATAAAGGCTGCCCTGTCAAACTCTGGAGGGAGTTACGAAGTGAAGACCACCCAGTCAACCTCTGGAGGGAGCTCTAGAGTGAAGACCACCCAGTCAACCTCTGGAGGGAGCTCTGGAGTGAACTCTCCCTGTCAGCCTCTGAGAGGGAGATATGGAGTAAAGGCCACCTAGTTGCGCTCTGGAGTGAACTTTGGAGTGAAGTCCATTCTATTGGCCTTTGGAGGAAGCTCAGGATTAACGGTTGTCCTGTAATCCTCTGGAGGTGCATTTCAATGGAAGTAGAAACCCATCTGATGAAAAACAGTGCTGTTGTAGGAGGACAGTTTACACAGGGACTGGTCTATGGAAACTCGAAATGCATGCTGAGTCTTCAGCATGGTGAGTCTTGCATTGTGCTGATCTTGCTTTCCTGCTACTTCCAACATATGGAGAAGTTTTCTGTGACATACAGGGAGTTGAGGCAGGATGCCTATGCAGTTAAAATTTTTTAATGAAAAAACTGAGGAAAAACAGTACAACAATATTAGGCAAAACTAAGGGTCAACACACAGGAAGAGTATAAGGTGAGCAGCAAAAACAAAACAAAAAACATCCAGGGACGCACAACACAGAAATAGAGGGTTGGTAAAAAGTTGTGTGTCTGTGTGTGAGAGGAGTTCTTTAAATGCTGCATGTGTAATAAACAGAAATGCTGCGTGTGGTTAGCAGGCACATGTGTGGGCCGTAATGCAACATGCGGTCCAGTGCTGCAAACCTGGAAGCAGCCACATGGCCACAGCAGCAAGGTGTGCAGCATGACACCCAGAGCAAGGGAGAGTTCACGGCATACACAGTCTTAGGTAAACTATTTAAACTCAGAATCTTGTGTCAGTTTTATATGTGTTGTATTCTTTTATTTGGTATCCTTACAATAATATCTGGAAAACCCATTTAATGTCATGCCTCTTCACAGCTCCTGGGTCCTCAGCTTGGTCCTGAACTCAAGACCCCTGGGTATGTTTGGGTCTCCTCCATGAGTGTGTGAATGTGGGTGTGACAGACTGGCGTCCTATCAAAGTGTGTTCCTGGAATAGACTTCAGATTCAAAGCCTAGTTTTAGTGTAGTTGAACTGATATAGTGTTAAAAAATTATTTCTTATATATAAATCAACATTTAGTTATTTTACCTACTTGAGGCATAATTATTCTCTTAAAGTTACACTTTAAGAAATGTGGGGTTTTGTTTCAGTAAGGGCAACATTGGTGAGAACAAGTTATCTTCTGAAAGATTTTGTGAAAAAGTTCAAAATGTTCAGTGCAATCTAGGCCTAGGGGCTCATTGCTCAAAGCTCATTGATCAGATCACACTGATTGTGTTGACACATTTGTATAATCAAATCAACCCCCCCCTCTCACCCCCCAAAAAAAATTTAACACAAAGGTATCCTCTCTTTTGAAAACCAAAATATGGTCACCCTATATTAGCCTATGTGGGATAATAGAAGGACATAAAGGCATTTGAATTTTGGATATTAATGCATATTTTTACATCTATAGTTTGTCATTTGAAAGGGTTCGAAGACCATTTTGATGTATTGTATTTTTCTACATTACAGTGGATTATGTTTCAGGAATATTTTTTTATCATTAAGTAAAGGTTGAATGTAAGATTACTGAGAAAATTAAGAACTTCACGGATCTTACAGTGGAGACTTGCAGTCCCGAGCTGACCGGAGATGAGCGCCTTCAGCTGTTTGATCTCCTCCTGGTATTGGCGCAGGAGTGCATCCTTGGGGTCCTCGTTGATGCGTGGACGGTTCTGGATGCTCTTGGCACGGTTGGCATAGCGCAGGGTGCTCAGGCTCTCCTCGTAGTTGTTGTCAGCAGGAGAGAGGCAGGCCACCATGAGGGTGCGTGTGTTGCCACCTAAGGAGTCCTGAAGGAGGCGAGTAAGCTTGGAGTCACGGTAGGGGATGTGCTTGGAGCGTCCATCCACCAATGCTGAGATGACATTGCCCAGTGCTGACAGAGATAGGTTGATTTTGGTGGCTTCCTGAAGACGGTCTCCTGTGGCACCGGTCTTGGACTGGCGTTCGCTGCCGGCCAGGTCCACCAAGTTGAGCTTTCCGGCACGTAAGTGGTCTTCACCAGCAGAATCTCAGATTATAGAGTAGACAAGATATTTATTACATATTGAAAGCCTAATGCTAAGATAATGCAAATGATTGTCAACCAGATCATAAGAAACTTTATATTAACAGGACGATCACTTCAGGGACCCTAGAGCTGTGAGGCATCAATGCTGCATGCTGTACCAGTATGCCACTTAATGTCTTACTGGTGTCTTTTAAATGACCACATAAGGGTCATGCAGATGAAACATCTGACAAACATCTGAAGGAAGTTAGAAGAACCTTCTACGTGAATGATTGGACGAGTGTCTTGGTTGTTATATGATCACGTGAGTGTGTGTGACCCCACACCTGTGCTGCAGATCTCCAGGTGGATGGTGAATATGGAATGCGAGCGGGAAGAGTCTTTGTTCATAAGTGTGTATCCCACTGAACGATTTTTCCAGCCCAGCTCCATGATCCGCTCACACTCCCCCACACTGTGCACCGTGTGCATGGAGAGGTCTCGCACGTACATTCCGTGCTCTGGATGCTCTTTCAGCTGCTCAAACACACACACACACTCTCATGGTATGCATCTCAACCTGCAGAGGTAAATGTATATACTACACATACTGTAAATAAATGAATGAATAACACACCTCCAGCTTCTGTTTGGTGTCTTTCCCCAGAAGATCCCTGATTTCCTCTTTGTAGATCTCAAGGTAGGAGGCTCGCACAAGGAACTTTGTGTTTTCTGCACACTTTAAAACACATAACAGTATTAAAACTGCTTCTACATAATTATTGGCACCCCTAAGTAATATCACTCATTGCATATATTATTTACTGTCAATCACTTTCGTGAAGGGTGCCAATTATTATGAAGTCTACTGTATTTCATAACTGGAGGTTGGACAGTGAGAAGCTTAATTAATATTTATCTAAATTAGTCTCTGTGGACAGTTGCCGCTATAATTACTGGCACCATTTAAGCTGCCCGAAGTCAAAGTGAACACATGCAATGAGTAATGTTATTTAGGGGTACACAAAGATAGCAGGATGAAACTTTGTGCTTTTGTGCATTTTATCTCTATATACAATCAGTTCCATAAATATTGGCACCTTGCAAAGCAAAAATGGTACATAAAATAAATGTGCAATGAATGACGTTATTTTATAACAATTATTCTAATAATTATTATAGCTGATTACATAGTGTTATGAGAGATAGTGGGATGCATCCTTCTTCACCCATCCATGGCTTCTGTGCCAAATAGCCAGATAATGCCATCTCTACATAGTCATCTCCATAATTATTGGCACCCTTTATTTTTAAGAAATGGGCAAATACAAAAATGAACAACACATCCATTGAGTGATGTTATTCAGGGATGCCAATTATTTTCCACATACATTTTTGAGCAAAAATATTATAATTAAAAAAAAAAGATCTGATTGATTTTTGTTTATCAAAATATATTTCTCCAATTTTTTGAGTGGATAATGCAAATCATCGTATATCAGTTTTATTTTATGCAATAGTTTTCTGTTCATTCTCTTTAAGGGTGCCAATACTTCTGCATATGACTGTAAGAAAAAGCCCAGGTAGGATGTCTAACCTGGATGGTCTCAAAGATGTGCTCGAAAGCTCTTGGTATGACCCCTCTCTGAGCTGGGAGGTCTGACACACCCTGCATGGTGAACGATTTTCCACTTCCTGTTTGACCGTAAGCGAAAATTGTGCCATTGTATCCTTCGGTGACACCCTGTCATGAAAGCAGATAAGAATTAAATATTAAACCACACTTGCTCACATGTTATCGAATCCTTCAGGAGCTGTTCATTTTCAGGGGTCATCCTTTGTGTCATTGTGTCATTTGATCGTGACTGCAGTAGACAGATTTACTTGCAGTTATCCAATTTACTATCTGTGTCACTGTATTCTGTTTCACGCATGGAAAAGTCCTCAAATACATTTACACCTTCTTGTTAACCCTTTTATGTATGGTGCACACCGGTAATTTAGAGCTGTTTTTATTGGAAGTAAATCAACTCCAAATCACTCCACTGTTGCACACACTGTTATTATCCTGATGTTTATTACTCAATTAAGTGTTGCTCCTTCTAATTCAACATGGCCGACAGCGACACATGCAGCATGTCATGACTATTTCTGTCTTTCTAATCAAGTTAAATCAAGTAAATTAAATAAACAGATTGTAACAAATATTACTAGCTTTTAATCTTTACTAAGAATGACCCATAGTGGGGAAATGAATAACCTCCACCAGAGGATATGCGATCTCATTGTACATCTGCTCAGTGGTCTGATCGATGAAATACGTCCCGTCGAATGTAAACTGCTTGGGCGGCTCCTCGGAGGCTCCGGGCTTCTCAATGAAACACTGGCAGCGACTGCAATAAACAGACACCACCATCTTACAGTTGAGTGCCTTCTCCCGGTTATTCAGAGGCCGGCATCGGACCACCACCTTCACCGACTCGGACGCCATCCTGTAGCCCCAGAGAGATCAGCCCGAGCTATCTGCTAACTCTACTTTACCTTTTTCTGTAACGACACAAAATGGACACCTTTTAATCCAGAGATTACATAAAGTCTTTAAAGTAATAGATTTGGTTTCACCAACACAAATTAAACTTCAATCTGGATTACTTAAAAATAATCCAAGTTTTCTGTAAAACTTAAAAAGCAGCATCAAATGAAATTCTGATAATTTCACAAGTCTGATGCAAATGGATTAATATAAAAAGCTTTTTTTTTTCTTTTTTTAAATCCAGAGATTAGACAATGCCTTTAAAGTTATAAACTTTGTTTCACCAACAAAGATTAGTCTCAAGTCTGGATTAAATAATAATTATTATTTAATCCAGACTTAAGACTAATCTTTTTTATTATAATAAAAAATAAAAACATTAATCAAGTTTCCAAACTTTAAACCTTGTAAAATAATCAGGATATCAAACCTACTTTTAGTTTTACAGTAAACCTGGATTAACTTGAATCCTGGTGCTCCATTACTCTAAACATGTATTACATATCAGTAAGGGTAAAGGTAAAGTAAAAGTAAAATTCATTTTCATTTTGAAGCGGATTCAATTTCCGAAATAGCAGCATATATGAGATGCACTGCAGGAAACATGTTTTTTGTGCTTGTTTTTAAGTCTAAAATATCAGTAAATGTTAGTCTCTAAATTACTGTAACATTGTTGGTGTTTCCTTTTTTATAGCCTAGTGATTTTTAATCAATTGCAGGTCGAGATTACAAGAAGAATGGCTTATTTGTTAAGCTGTGTTAAAAGGAAGTGGCCCTCATGACTTGAATGAACACTAAACAAAAATAAATCAAAACCTTCAAAACCTTTATAAGCTCCAAACTCTTTAATAAGGTCAATAACTTCAGGAGTTCTGGCTTAAATGAAGCCATATTCATAAACACCAATACCAAAAGGATCAGTACACACGTGAACATCAGGCAATAACAGTCCACAATCCTTAAGGGATTAAAATACTTTAGTTTTTAGATAGTTTAAAGTCAGTTTAAATTCAAATTCAAATTTTTTGTATGCTTTACTGTGTTTCCTTTCATTTTCTAGCTAAAGGTGCATAATATTTCCTTTCCCTTTTTTTTGTTTCTTTTTCTCTCTTCTTTGCTTTTTTCCTCTCTTTTTTTCATTTTTTGAGCTTCTCATTGGGGTGACTAATATTTTAAAATCGTTAACTTCATCAATTATCATATAACGAAATCCTTATTGCCCTCCAAAGACAAAAAAAATGATTGATGCTAGTTTAGGCAAATAAAAAGTTCTTTTTTTTTTATTTTTCAGTAGTACGTAATTATTTTTCCCTAAGTACTTCTCAAATACGTAATTGTTTGTTTGTTTGTTTGACATGTTGATATCTTTATTGAGAAAAAAATGATTTAGAAAATGAAAAAGTCTGAATTAACTGTATTAACTAGTATAGACCTAAATGTTAATGAATTATTTTCTATTTAGACACATTGCATTTTTTTTTTCAGGAGAGTTCAAAAGCTTTTTAATAGTTTTTTTGGACACGGTTATAAAATTTGCATCTGGAGACAAACAATTACTAAAAGTGGTACAAGTGTGAAAGATAGAACGGTACAGAGAAAATGAAGGCAAACATAACACAGTATATTACTTTATTAGCATCAGAAGACAATTTAGCTAAAGGAACTAGCCGTCTAAGAAAAGCCAGTTCGCTATTCTGCTTGCTCTAAGGTTATTTAAGATAAGATAATACAGTTTAAAACAGATAATATGACAAATATTGGCTTACGCTTGTCGTCACCATATTGTCAGTTCCACAAAAGCATTCCGGTGTTAAAATCGAGGTTAAACAAACACCGTTATTATCAGAGCTGTGTATTCTGCCATAGCGTGCTCCGTTGCCTAGCAACTTGAAACAGCTCGCGCAGGTTTTCCAGTTTTCTCACTGTATCCGCGTAATTACGTCATCAGCGCCGCCATTTTGGAGGAGCTTTGAGAGAAACAAAATCTGCATTGTGTTGGCCGTTAGTGTGCAAAAGTGTCTTAAGACAAATGTTTAAGTTAATGAAAAAGTCAAACAAGTACTTGTTCAAGTCTAACGTTAATATTTACACATATACAAACACTGGACAGGTTCTAAATAACAAGCTCACTGGCTTAAAACTTAACATTAGAGTTTCAACTTGAGTTCTGCAAAAATGCCAGCACACCCTGTAGTGATTTAATGCACATGTGTCAAAACAACTCAACAAAAGAGAACAAGGAATAGTTTTTCAAAGGAGAAAACACTAATAATATAAAACCGTTACCAAAAAAAAAAAAAAAAAAAAAAAGTTAGGCAGGGTTAGATACTCATGCAGCGTCTTTCTAGCATAGGCGATTACTTAGTGCTACTTACCTCTGTAATTTACTGTAAATTATGATCGTTCAAAAAAAGGTCAGCTTTGGCTAAGGCTTTACTTGATCAAATGAAAGTGTAAAGCTATTTTTACATAATGATACATGGGTAATGTATTATAAATGCTGACAGTGCATATACTGTATGTCCATGTTTACATCAGATGCAATACAAAAACAATTTATAACCATTGCAGTGAAATTCATTCTATTCATTGATTTTTATAAAAACTGACTGAAATTAAGAAAACACTTGCTGCTATAGGAAAATAATGAGCAGGGTGGCTCAATGTGATGTTACTGTTCCAAACCTAAAGTTGATTTTTTTTTTTTTTTTTTTTTGCAATAACATGCTTCAAAGTATTTTACTCCACAACAGCAATTAGAGTTTTTAATTTCTTAACGAACAGGATATTATACTTTCAAAAGTTCACGGTTACAATTAGTGTTGTAGAGCAACTTGGAGACAAACTATCACTTACACTATAGCAGCTATAAACAGTTGTTCCTTCAAAGTTGTCTCTCCTGCAGAGCTGACACTGGAGAGTCCTCCCATAAACGTTGAATAAATTTCTCCTAACAGAAAACTAGGCCACATCAACAACTATATGGCTAAAAATAATGAAACGGACAAAGAATCGCTGTTACAAATTTTTATATATATATATATATATATATATATATAACTCCAAGAGATACAGGATTCTCTTAGGAAAGTGCTTCAGTAGTAAAGCTGATAAAAAGCCTAATTAAAATTGTCAGTTTGTGTTAGGAAAAAAAAAAGGAACTCCTGGAAGTTCAGTGTTCAGTCTTAAGTCAAACTGCAACATTAAAATACAGTTACAGAAAACAGATTGCACTTCCTCATCATTCACAAGAAATTTAGCCAAAATTGAAACTCCTTAACTGGCCTGGAGACTCTTACAAGAGTGATTCAGTAGTTTACAGCTCTGGCTAGTTAACAATACTGCATAATAAATGTTTAAAAATGGTTGAAAGACATTTAGAGATACATACATCACTAAAATTACAGGGCTGTCGGATGGGTTGTCAGGTGTCAACTTATAATTTAAAAAAAAAAAAAAAAAAAAAAAAAAAAAAAAAAAAATTCCTGAGAACAAAAAAGAAAAAAAAACCCCACAATCATAACATCACCTTGTGTTTTGTGTATCAAGTGGAACGTTAGAAGTTAGGTGTCATTAAAGGTTAAGTGTCTAAGAAGTTGATGAAAAAGTAGAACAGGTCCCTGTTTCAGAGTCAAGAACCATAGATATTTACATAGCTAAAACACTGAACTGGGTTTAAACCCAGGACTGATTTTTGGTGTTTTTCCGTTGTGGTGAGCGCTTAATCTGGACTTTGCTCTCTTCCCATTCGTAACAGTGGTTAACACGCGTGCAACTCAGCGGCACCTCCAGCTCATCTCTGGTCTCAGTGTAGTGCTCGATCAGTGCACCAAGACTCTCGAACCGTACACGACAATTCTATGAAAAGACAGGAGAGAAAGTCCTACAGTAATCACACCGACTACAAAATGTAAAAAAAACTGACTTACTAAAATTTTAAGCTTTTTCGTCAAAACAACCCAAAGTTGCTAGTCTATGTCTATAAATCGGTTAAATTATTCAACATGATTTTACTCTACCTTCTGTTTAAATATTATAATGTTTTGTTAAATATATTTTAAAAAGTGCAAGCTTATAGATATCTGCATTCCCAAATACTGTGTTTATTCCTTCAGCTGCTGCTTAATGTTCACTGAAAGCAGAATTCAAAGACTGCCACCCTTTTATGCTGAGAACATCTTATTTCCCCGAATACACTGGATACAATTTTATAGCAAGCTGCAATGCAGTCAGACCCTCACACTGAGAGTCACATCGAACAGAGTCGTGCCATGTCTTTAGAATGAATGTTCAGTTAACTGCACATCATTAGAAACAAACGAGATGTTATAATATTCACTCGACGCACTTCGGTCGCTGTGTGACAGAGCATTAGAAAAACAAGAAAGCATATCACTGATGGATTTTTTTTTTAACCAAAAGTAGCCTATATTGTGGCTTGTCTTCCAACGTTCATAAACAAAACATAACTGGTGCGTGTTTGGGAAGTGTTGCAATCTGGAATTAAATTGAGTGGGAGCACACAGAAACAACTCTGATTTATAAAAACAAGTGATCTGGTGCTGAATAGGAGGAAAACCATAATTCCAACCACCTTCCAACTGTTGACATCAGATTACAAGTTGGAATTACTACTAGGAAATTTTGGGAGATTTGCAGACAGTCTAGATTTCTCTCATCAAACTCAAAAGAGCGGCAACTACTTAGGTAAACATTCCATGTGTCAAAGGAAAGGACTAAGAAATAAGAGTTTTAGTTAATTTTAGTGAAGTTTAAACAAGACTAGAAAAAAAGGAGTCAGCCTAACATTAGAAAAACTATAAAATAAATCTAGAATGCCATTGAACATCACAATTATAAAAAATTCCACTGTGGAATTTTTAAAAAAATGATTTCCTGAATTTAATAAGCAGCAAAATAAGTTTTTAGGACAGAAACAGAAATACAGGGAAATTGTCTTAAATCACATTTCCATGATATACACATGGATAACTCCAGATATTGAACAATACTGTTGATTGCCATGAAATAAGCAGCACTCCCAACCTTATAAATCCTACTTTTATTCCCGGGACACCAAATAAATAGTGTGGTGTTATGAGTATAATTAGACTTCTTTAAGGTCTGTACCACAAGGCTCATCATTTTTACTACTCACTACAAGGATTTCCAGTCTAATCCTCAAAGGGCAGGCGTTTAATTTTTTGATTTTAGTATTTAATTCACTTGTAGGTAGGTAGACTCCTGCATCGTTGGAATGAAAACCTTCTTTGTGGATCAGATTGGACATCCCTGTCTTACTACTACTAGAGATTATAAATCTTCACACACAAATCATGGATTTATGTATGAAAGAAAAGCTCACCTCAAGGAACAATTTTCCATTGCTGGAGGTCTTAACAGCCAAGCTGACCAGACCTGAGGGGAAGCGTATGAGCAGAGATTCCACGCTGTGGTCTTTGGGGTGGGGACACAGCAAGTAGGAACCAAGGACATCTTCCGCAAGCAGAGATGAACTGCTGTCACTGGAAAACCAATAAATATCAACACGTCATCCAAAACTGTTCAATTCCTTAAAATCTGAATTCTGCAAATCTTAAAATATAAAGTCTTGCCCAATGTTCTACAAACTACAACCTTCCTGAAGAACCCGAGATGATTCAGACTGACTTTTTATCATTAATATTTCTACACATTGCGTTGTCATGGTTTTTAATTAAATTTATCTAGAAAAAACTATTTTCATAATCATATTTACTGATAATTATCCTGTCTCAATAATTATTTAAATTGCAGTTAGAACAGGCCAAAAAAAAAAAACACTTCACCTAGAGACGCCAGCGCAGCTCCACACGGCATGAGCCAGTGCTTCTTCGGTTTCGGCCAAGCTTGGAGCGCGCACCCTGAATACCGGTACACTGTCCTGTGCCTTGTCTGTAACACACACGTCAATTTCACATGCCAAACTCATCTCACCCACACGTCATATGCACACATGCAGAACATCGATATGTCTCTCACACTCACTCCTACTCACAATCTGGCAATATGATGCTTGTCAATTTTGGATTATTTTAGAAGAAAGCTACATCTCATCAGCCAAGCTGTGTGTTTAAAGTGGAAATGAGTTATCTTAGACACCCATGTGAGAAGAAACCAAGTGACACACCTCCTCCTACCCCACCCAGTGAGGTCTAGCAGATATTAAAGGTCTGCATTACCTAAGGAACTCTTTCACTTTTGACAGTGTTCTCTGAACACTCGTCCCACCTTGTGGAGCGTTCAGGTGTTCCTGCAGGTGCCGCTGTTTTACAGGAGTGCAGGTGAAGGAACGGTAAGCCCCAGAGCGCAGCACTTTGTCCCTCATGGCCTGCTTACGTACGAGTGTAGGAGACGTGGGGAAGACATCATCTGGACTGCTAACAGACTCTGTGCTGGGTTTGGAGGCAACCTGATGACATCATCAACCAGGGATCAGGACAAGAGGAAAATCAGAAGTGCATTACTGAATTGTCTGATTGCATTTTGTAGCCGTAAATAGAAAGGTTTAAAAAAAATAAAAAATAAATAAAATAATATTTCACCCCAGCGTTTGTCACAGACAGCAGACCCTGAGTCGGTGCCCTGCGAAAGGACACCAGGGCGCTGACGCTGAGCGGGAAGCCGTGGTTCAGCAGGGAGGGGCTACGAGCGGGCTTTTTCACAGATGAATTGTCCTCAGCCTCTTCTGGATGTTTCTCCAGATAACATAGCTGGAAGCAGCGGCACATCAACAGGTTCAGGAACTGGGCCTTAAACACATCACACACACACACACACACACACACTGCTGTGAGACAGGATGATGAACATGAGGAGAAGGTGTGAGCATGGCGGTCTGGTCACGTACAGCTCTGGCGTGTCTGGCCTTGAAGAGGTGGCAGTAAAGCTGACCGTCAGGGTTGCCGGGATTGTGGGCGACGAAAGCAAACTGAGCGTCAGAGGGCCGGGCGATGGACAGCGAGACTCGCTGCAGAGCGTGGGCCATCAGAAGAGACTGAGTGGATAGAAATTTTTTTAATGTGTAATGCCAGGTCAAAGTACATAGAAAATGAACCCATACGAGGCTGGATCTTACCGTCTCATCCTCATTATAAACCTTCACCCCTTTAACGGAGAATTTCAGGGAGACGTAGCGCCTACGCTTCTTGCGCTACAAAGGTTAAACAAACCACATGAGTGTGCTATAACGCTTTTAAATAAAGATCTTGTGTACCAGTTACCTTCAGGGACTTCAGCTGCAAGTGCAGCTTTTGAACTTGTTCATCCAAGCAGCAGTCATCAACAGGAAATGAGCCGATGTACTAAACAAAAGAATGAAAAATTTGAAATGCTGAAAAGGTGGAGGGGAAAAAAATCATTTTACAATGATTAAGATTCAAAAGCAACTTCGGCTATTTCTACTGTAATTCCTATTTACATTTCAAATAAATGAATTTAATTAATAATAAAAATTGTAATTACTGACAACTAACTTGCTGTAGTAAAAGAGGAATAAAACACGTCAGCACGAGCTGTTATTGTAAAATACTCCACTTCAGGATGGCTACGGTAACTCTGCTGCTGATTATCTTCCTGTAGCAGTGTTTTCGATCGATGTGGTTTCAAATTGCACCTCTTTTCAAGCGAACTATCAAAAGAACCATTGATAAACCATGTGTGGGGAAACCAGAATGAGGCCACCTATCTAGAAGATGCAACTAAATGCACAAGAAATACAGTTCTCAGAGCGAGTTACTTTTAAATCGTTAATAGTAAGGAACAGGAACACACAAAAACACATGAATATGAAATAGATTTTAAAAAGTGATACTAAAAATGTTCCATCCAAACTGAAATTGAATTTAAAAAAAAGTGACAAAACTGGTATATTGGGCAATCTTTCCTCACCTCAGCAGACCTGGTCACAGTCCCGCTCACACTGTCCGCTGTCTCTCCCATGCTGTTAGATATGCTCCGGCTTTAAACCTTGTGACTACGGACAGAGGACACACACATAGGACTTATTTTGAAATGCTGAGATTTTGATTTTTCTCTTTTAAAGACATTTATTTCAACGTAGATGGGTCACTAACATTCTGAGGTAATATTAAGCCAGGAAGTGAGTCATTCATATTGCACAAACACAGAGCCTAGTGACTGCTGTTAAAAAGGAGGGAGATTTTTTCTTCTTTTTTTTTGGAAACACCATTTTAAAAATAGGAAAATGCATTTTAATCAGCATTTCAATTTGAGACATTTATTTAGATGACTTTAAACAGGTCACCTCATGGAAATCCTTTAAAGGAATTCTCAGTGTTCCTTTACAAATATCTCATAATGCCTGGACATGTAGCATTCATAATGCACACCCAGGATGCCCATAAATGTGTACGCACGCGCGCTCGGCATATGAAGCAAGAATACAAGCTCCACATTATCTTTTTATCCGAAAACATAGTTAAACAACTTTGTCATTGTTGCATTTAAATACTTTTCAGTCAGATGCATGTGATGTTATTAACCTGATTGAATTGTCGAGTTAGAGAGGTAAGATTTGTCAACTAAATCACCATGTTGCCGTCGTACAAACTGCCACAAGAAAACCTTTCCCCCAAAAAAACTATAAAAACAGCTAATAGTTAGAGAATTTCACCATGGACAGCCCGGATGAGCCCCTTACAAGTTAAAACCCGCACATTTGGTGTTCACTAAACACCTGAACATTCACCTTGAACACCACCTGGTGTCTTACCAAACAAACATGGTCAACCTCACCCTGTCAATCTCTGTTTCACTTTTAAGTACACAACAATAACATATATACATAAGTATAGTGCTATAATCATGTCTTATTGCTATTAAACCAATAAAAGCAAATGTAAAAACTTACACTCAATCCCTCCACACAGGCCGAAATTCCCAGCTGAATTCCCCCACCACAGATCCCAAGCTGCCTGACTCACCTTATCGCTTTAGCCCCGCCCATCGCGTTCCTTTGGCTCTGAGACACGCCCACTCCATTCCCCTTCCCTTTTCCCTTATTAAACAGTTTATGGTGCGTTCAAGTGCTAGCGGAATTGTTGTAAAACGGGTTCACGACCGTAAAAAGATGCACATTTTCACACCCGGTGTTTTTTTTTGCTCCCTTTCTGCCCTAACTTTTACATTGTCATTACGTTAATAATAATAATAATAATAATTCTTTTAGAGGATATTTCTTATAAATTGGCAATTGGCCTGGAGTTTACTTCACTCATGGAAGGAAGGTTCCAGCATGTAACACTTCAAATATTTCATGATTTTTGTAGTTTTTTTGGGTGTTGTATTTTTGTTAAGAAGTTAGTGGTTGTGTGTTTTGTTGATGTAACAGGTGGACATTGTTATGGCTAGCACCATCAACTGTGTATAAAATGTTAGCACAGTTTCAATGCTGTTTAATTAATAGGAGAATACAAGTGAGCTCCAACATAAAGGATAACAGTCAGGTTTTGCTGTTAGTTCCTAAAAAGTAAAATAAGTTCATCATGAAAAGTCCTTAATGTTCTTATGTCATTAGCATGGATGCTAGTTAACATGCTAGTTTTGTGGTTTTGCTAATTCTTTGCTGTTAGAACACAATGCAGCAACAAAAAATGACATTGGTTACATTTACGAACAATGATTGGTTAACACGTATCATAAAAATGAATAAAAATAAGATTTACTGTGTTTCAAGGGCTAAATGGCAGCATAATCAAGTTGTCAGAAAAATAAACAATTTTCTACTCTTTTGATACAAATGAGGGTCTGCTTGCTATTTTGACATGGATTGCACTAAAAAGATCTATTAATCCAGGTACATATCTCATTTTAAAAATAAGCTTGCTTTTAAAATTTAGTTTTTATTATTTTTAAAATCCTGTCATGGACATGGCATGATTTTAATCTTGTTTTTCCATCTCTGGTTACTTGTAGGAAAGACGAGGTAGAATACAATATGGTGATGAGTCAATGTGAATACATTATTCTCAATCCACATGGAAATAATCCAAATGGAAACACTACTGCAGAACTAAGCTTCAGACACGGTGCAGCTCATATACAGGGCTGGTACAATTTGCATGAGATACAAACTTAAAAGTCATTTGGAATACAAATATAGTCACTTTATTAAGGACTACATAAAAGCATAATCAGTTACATGCATGCAGGTCACAATTAATGGTCAATTTCAATCAAATATTCTAAATCTGAATACCACTGGGTTAAATTTACTGGTTGTATTATATAGTATTCGACTTATTTTAACTCATGGAAGATTTACCTTTTTTCCTTATTACACAAAGAAAAAATTATATAAATATTCACCTTTATATTACAGTTAAAAAAATCCCGCATGGCCCCAATCGAGTGTCAAACTGAAAACTAGACACCAGTCATGTGTAACATTATCTCTTTAATTTAAACAAAGGAACCAACCAGGTTTGCTATTTCCCTACATTACTGTAAATCCACAAAAACGACAAAAAGAGCCTTCTTTAAAAAGGGCGAAAAACGTGAATACTTCAGTGGAGAATTCTCAAACACTGCTGAAACATGAACGTGAACGAAACGGTTACGACGTGGATTAAATTAATCTCCCTACGCCAAGACAAACGAGTCGAAAATCATCTTTATGTGCACAGTCAAGACAACATGGCGGCACCTACATCGGTTCTCACAGTAGTGTGAACATCCTCTGAACACAACAACTCTGTCATTAAAAAAAATAAAAAATAAAATAAAATAAAAAAGGGAAACAAATCTGAAATGCTTCTATGTAGCACTACAGTACACAGATTGCAGGGAAAAAAATCTTTAACAGGAGGCTTTGGGAACAGTGAAGCTACTAAAATAATTTTAAAAAGAAAGGATTAGCAAAGCACTGCAGTGACGGGAGCTACAGGTGACCGTGGAGTGGTTAGATCATTTCCTGGCCCTGAGAGACTTTCGAGCAACAGATTTAGACTCCGCTGCCGACGAAGTTTCTTGTTTCTTGGTCGGCGTCTTCTTGGGTGTCGGTCGCTTGGATACTCGACTCGTCATCTTCTTGGCGATGGGCGTTTTGGGCTTTCGGGCTGGAGCGGCTTTCTTGACGGGTGTGGCTTTAGCGGGTGGAGGTATCTTCTTGGAAGCCACTTTGTTATCAGAGGCTGAGGTTTTCTTAGCTGGAGCTGCCGGTCTCTTAGTGGGTGCAGGCTTTCTGCTGGCAGCCTTGGGTTTTTTTCTGGGTGGAGGCTGACGCTTTCTGGGTGCGGGCCTCTTCTGACTCCTGTGGCAAACAATTTATTTTCACAGTTACCTCAAAAGACCTCATTCATTGTCTCTGACCTCAATGTACACTGCTGTTTACACATGTATGTACCTGTCTGCAAAATGAAATTTGCAAGAGGGAAATTGGGTAGATTTTCTAACCTCTTAGGAGGAGGGGGCTCCTCCTCCTCTGACTCTTCCTCCTCGGACTCTTCCTCTTCTTCATCTTCCTCCTCATCTTCAGATTCCTCCTCTCTCCTCCTCTTTTGCTGTTTGAGCTTCTCTTTCTCCTTCTGTTTGATTTTTTCAACCATTTCTGGAAACAGCATTTCCGGACTGCGGAGGGAATAAATCAAGGTATGTAAATAATAATACACTCAGTGTTGTACAATTAAATAAAAATGACCGACTCGGTGCGATGTGGCCAGACATAAAGTTACCCCAAAGATGATTTTCTTATACCAGCATATTGCAATACCACCTCAATTTGACAACGAGTCATACTTTTTATACATTTGATATTTTAGAACCTCTGTGAAACAAGTTAGTTCCTGGTAACACTTACATTACAGCAAATATAAACAATCATTTTCAATCATACATCTTTAAAACACAGCTTGTCATGTTACTGAGAAACCGCAAATTGTAAAAACTCCTTTCCTCATGATATTTCAGAAAACTTACTTAGAAAAGTTACAGCCTTTACCACTGACTGTTACAAAGCCCAAACACTGGAGATCCCTATATCCTTATATCAAAAATTACTCACAAACTGGGCCTCATTTACCAATCTTTTAGTAAAGTATGCGTAAGACAAACCAAACCATACCAAAATGTTCCATCGAATTGACAAGTTTACTTCATACTTGTGTACGTATGTTAATGGACTGTAAAGTGCAACGCGTGTTCCTGACACAGCTCATTTGCATCTTGTGATGCCCACAACACACCATAAAAAGTGAAGTGTGCAGATAGTTGGGAGCGTGGTATGAACCATCAGGCTGAAAACCAGAAGTGGAAGCTATTTTGACTCACTTCTGTGTCAATCAGAAAATGTAAATAATATATAATATTAATAATCCTAAGCAAGTGCGCCATCATCCATCACATCAGGCATTTGTTTTTGGCTTACAGCTGTTTATAAAGGGACCATTTCTTGTTATAAATGAATGTTTCATTTTATCAGTTTCAAATAATGGATTTGTGTTGGCTCACATCCTATATTCTTTAATTAATGCCAATAATGACTGGTTTTCACAAAACGTTCTCAACGATGCCGAACTAGAATGAGGATGCGTTTCTGATGGGGACTCCAAAGCAGGTTTATAAATTCGATCCGCACAGGCACATCTGCTTAATTCCGTAAATGTAATGAAGATAAACTATTTAAACGTGCTGGTATTTTTTATAGCGATAAAAGTGAAATAATCAGTGTGAATCGGTTAGTTTTCTTCTTTGTAAATTTACACACACAGGACAGGAGCATGAGTAGGATACCAAAGGTCTTACAGGACTTTCAGGGATACCTAATTTCCTTCACGTTTTCCAGATTTACAATTAAATCCGTTCGAATCCGGCTTGATAAATGAGGCCCACTGTTCAATCCACTCACATTTTTTAAATTCATACATGCAACGATTTAAATTTTATATTTCCCCCCCACCAAACGGCTTGTTTTCGGTTTTTTTTTTTCGTTTTTCATAGAAAGTGCCAGAGCTCATTCTTTATAGTGGAAGTAGATGAAGATCCTATTTTGTACAGAGTTCTTGTACAGTTCCCAGTTGAACAGATCCTGACAGAATTCAGCTAAAATCCATGTCAACTAAATTCTCACTCTGAATACTACAGTTTTGGTGCTTTTATACAAAAATAATGCATATTAAAGTGACAGTAGCTGTGGAAGTGAATCCATAACGTACCTCGGGTAGAATGGGTAGCTGAGCTGGTATGATCCGCTGAGCCCGTGACCGGTGATCTGCTCCATCCAGCCCATCATCTTACACCTCTGCAGCGTTCTCTTCAGGTTTGCCACTACATTAAGAAAAAAAAAAATAACAAAACAAAAAAAAAAAAAAAGTTACACAACCAGAAAGCCAAAGGAGATTAAACAAAGGCAGTCTATGAGACACGAGTGCTGGAGCCGAGGGTATTACCGATGAAATAAGCCGTCTTGTCTTGGTGGTTCTCTACCAGGAACTTGCGCAGCACACTTATGCTGCAGCACTTGGGCTCATTCATGGCGGTGATCGCAGCGACGATGGCATCTTCCAGGAGCCCGCCGCCCAGGAGGACCTTATTCCCAGATTTCTTCAGCTAGTAAAACAAACCAAACAGGACAGAAGAGTCAGTCTTTATTCAAGCATACACGGTCAAAATGCATCTCTCTGACTGATCAACGGTCTAGGACTTCGTGTCATACTTCTTACGTTCCAATTTATTCGGCCATGCAAATTTGCTTCCTGGACATTTTTATTTCCCAAATGGTCGCAGAAATAATGAAAACTTTCGGGAAGTCTGAAGTGATCGTTTCGAGATGCAAAAATGTATTTCGCCATGACCAGCACACTAACGAGGATTAACAACACTCTAATGCAATGCACCTGAACACTAGATCTGAGCGCAATTTTTAAAAGTTCTTCATTTCATATAGCCATGTGATACTGTTTACATGTCATGCTTTATATTTAAGCGCACAAACCTGGAAGGTCCCTGAGGCACCTTTCCCAGTGATCTGCTCCAGGTATCCCTTTTCCACAGACCTCTGAAGGCAGTTCTTAAGCACATCTGGCCTGAGAGACACCCAAAGAAACATCTGGAACATCAGGCTTCATGCATGCATGACAAGCACAGTACAGATAAAGGCTGGTCTTCCAGGTCGATACACGACACTGAGAATATTTAGCCCCTTACCTGCTCTCTACGTTGAGCTGGGGGAAGTGCTGCTCCAGGTATTTCTTGATGAGGATGTAGGAAGCCTCCTTGGGCTCGCAGAGGCGAGTCATGATCAGTGGCAGAGCCTCGCCCAGCGTCCCGCCCTTCGTTCCCGAGAAGCTCGAGGTTGAATGCTTCTACCGAAGAAGCACAACCAAAAGGTATGGATCAGAATCACAACAAGGAGACCAAGGGAGGTGTAGAACATCAATGGTAATAAAGACAAACTATGGATCATGGATTTGTTCCTGTACCACACAGTCAATATAATCGCTAACATTTGATAATGAAGAGGAGTGTAAAGACTTTAACCCATACCTTCTTCGAGTTGGACTCAGCAGGGAGCTTCCCGATGGTGAAACTTCCCGAGAAGCCTTTTCCTTTCAGCTGCAAGGAGAAAAGAGACACGCAAGAAACGCCAATTAGCATTCTCTACAGCGTACATTATAATTTTGCCCCGGTCTCTACTTGCTGCTTTTAAAAGAATTATTTTCATCCAATTACAAACTAGGCTTAAGATATTTCCAGTAGGTCCTGACTGACATTTTCAAAGAAAAAATATATAATCTGAGGCCAGCAAAATGTGCATTCCCCGAATCGCTTCACAGCAGGAAACCGATATGCAGTAGTATGCATGATGTTACACCCTATGTAGTGAGCAGGTAAAGCGAATAGTATAGTAAATTATAACGACGGGTTTTGGAAATGGCGTATTTTGTTTCATGGCTTCGGAGTTACGTAGAAATCACATTCATCGATAAGAAAATGATGTAAATAAGAATGAATCTGGGAAAAAACATACGGATATCATTCAAGCACTGAAAATGAGGAGTAATCAATAATCCAGTGCAAAGGAATACGTCTGCTTTTCTATGCTTACAAAACAAGATTTCGTCTTTTTTCTGATCACTTGTCGCATGTGTAATTATTCCTGCCCACCTGCTTGACTGCTCCTTTTTCCACCAGCTTCTTCATCGCCCTTTTATACTGGCTTTTCGTCCTTTTGTCCATTTCCATGGAGGAATACTTCTTCGTTACGTATTTCATAATGGTGAAGATAGACGCGCCGGATCGCTCCTTACAGTTCTGAAAAAGAAATCATAACATTAAAACTTAAGTCTCAAAGCACTGTTTTTTGTGTATACCCATGTGATGAGTTACAAACTGTACAAAAGAGGAAATCCATACAAACAGCAAATTTTCCTCCTACTTCAAGTATCAGCTTTGGTTTGTACCATGAGTTACGGTTATTATTGTTGGAAAACAGACCTGAATAGCATCAAGGAGGATTTCTTCCACTTTGGGCTGCGAGACAGAAACGCTTTTTGGAGCACAGGCGAGTTTGCTGGCTGACATGGTGGCCCAAGATGGGATTTTCCTTTTCACCTTTTTACTCTTCTCTTCACCCCCTTCCTTCTCCCTGTGTCCAGATTAAATCAGAAAGACATTATTTACAACATTAAATTACTCAACTTGGTTTGTACTATAATAGCTCAGCATATTAATGTTAACATTTAATCAAAAAGCCACACAATTTTAATCACATTTTAAACTCGTTTTTGGACTTCATACTCACTCTGCTTTTTTAGCAGCATCCTTCTTTTTCTTCTTTTTCCCTTGCTCCTCTGCGCCGCTCTTCTCGGATTTCCCCCCCTCCGCATTTTCTCCGTTCTCTCCCGTCTTTCCGGCCTCTGGAGCGTTTTCGCCGGACTTCTCTCCCGTTTCTCTCTCCTTTCCCTCGTGAGCTGAAGCAGCCTTCTGCTCCTCCTCTGCAGACGTGGACTCGCCAGAGTTAGTTTTGGCCTCTGGAAAAGGCACACAAGCAAGTTTATTCATTAGACTACATTATTAAAACTTTTCTAATACAGTCAGAAAAAGAAAAAAAAAAAAAAAACCAAAATGAAACTACTGGCGTTTTACATGTTCAGTTCTAGGTGTGATGATCAAATCTCTGTACAGAGTACACCATTTCATCTGCCGGACTCTGTGCTCACATTAGCAAGCATCAAAGCGACAGGTGAACTTTCATTGTCTATGTACAGGTGCAACATTGAGTTACAAAACGTGACAAACAAACATCTGTATTGCGATCATGTGCAAATTGAGTACAAAGTGATAAAGCAGCATATCGAAACAACTTACTTGAGTGATTCCGGTTAACTGGGGCTTAATTTTATTTGTCCATGTGTATAGAGACATTACAAGGAAAAATAAAGCTCGGAAGCAAGAATCAGAGATGACTGGCGCCGCTAGTGAGCGTACACTTATCTTGACTTTCTAAGCATTTTGGGAGAATTGTATATGACAGAATAAGTAAGAAGCTTTTCTTAAATGAGTAGGAACTCAGGCTTTGAACAGGGAAGTGAAGAAAAGTCACAACACGTGCTGTAGGATTGGTCCGAGGAATCATTCAAGCCAACTGTTTTGATTCGTGGCTTTATAGTGTCGCACCTTATTTGCATACAATCGAGAAAATCTCAGCTCAAACAGAGCGCTCTCGCTTTCGTAACTGAAGTCACGGATCGGTCTCTTGTACGTGCGCGGGAAATTAGTATTCACCTGTTGCTTGTGAGTGTGAATGCAAGGTGAGACTAGAGGCCTGGTGAAGGTGCAGTCCATACCTGAGTCAGGTGCAGGGGCCGGGGGCGTGTCCTCCTTGGGAGGAGCTGCAGCTGAACGGCGAATCGGCATGATGATGACCTGCAAGGGCATTATGCACAAAGATTAATAATTTACAAATAGGGGACATGATAGTGTATACATTCTCACCAACACAACCTATTCAGGTCATTTGCATATGACGCATTTTCATGTTCTCCCAAGCCCCAGTGCAAGAGAATTCACCAGGACCCTGCATTATTATTAATAAAGCAAGGATAATAACCCATGCATGATTATTAGGGAAGCCTGGGATTTTCTCAAGCATAAGATTTTGTGTAATGTAATAATACAGCACTTGTGCATAAAAAGAAAAAAAAAAAAAGAAAAGTGCATGCTTAGCTTAAGTGTAAAGGTGAGCGGGATGGTGCACGAGCTGGAGTGGAAGGAGAAGCAAGCTCGTGAAGACAACAGCATTTCGTTACAATGAGAAGAGGCCATGATTCAGTTCTGGCTAATTATCAGCGGGTTGTAAACATAAAACAAGAAGACAGTTGATCATTTCCTAGTGCAAAGCGCCAGAATCAAACTTGCAGCTGCATGCATCGGGCAAATGCACAACATGTGCATGAGAACAGCTTAGACACAAATCACAAAATGGCCATTTTGTCCATTTTACCCTACACAGTAATGGCGCTTGCATTGCACTGATGGTAAATATATGGAGTTGAAATACAGTGACGGAGTACTGAAAAGAAGCCGAAAACGCGCGTGCATGGTTGCCATATTGCAACCAATCCGAGAACGCAATAATTTTTTTTTCTATATATGTGAATTTCATTTCGTACCTTAATGCACTCGGTTTATCAGTTGAAGTAAATTCGCTTCTTCTTTGTTCGGGATTCTCTCTGTTTACACGCCCCTCCCCCTTTTACGTCCACGTAGAGACGTAACGGACGCCTTGGGCGTGGCTTAGATCAAAAATCGCTCGCGCCCAAAAAAAAAGGAGGTTCAACCAATCAACAATGGCTACGTCAAAGCGTTTCCAGGGCGACGTTTGAAACCGCATACTAAACATACTAACTAGTATAGAAGAAAAGTACGCCATGTTAGGCTTCTGTAGTATCCTTAAATATTTTAAGGTTTTACGGTGTGCGATTTTAAATGCTTTTAAAGTATTTTATGATTTTTACTTTACACTGTGGCCAAATAAAGTAATTTACTTGATGTTCTTTTTGCTTAAACATGATAATAATAAAACTCAACATATTTAAGAAAATATGTAAATACGTTTTTGTCCCACAAAGATTTAAACATTTTGACCAAATCTGAGCTATGGATGAAGGAAATAAAATCTAAATGAAGTAATACTCTTAGACAAATTGTTTAAAAACACTAACAAATAATAATAATAATAATAATAATAACCCTGAAGAACTATTAGTGACGTTGGTGAACTATACCACAAGGGGGAAGTGTTGTAAAGCGGTTTGCTTCCACGTGTTGTGATACAACAACAGCAATAACAACAATAATAATGTTAAATACGTTTTTTTTACACAAAGCTTCAAAAGAGAAAAAATCTGGGCTACAGATAAAGACAATAAAATGTATATCAAATAATGCTGTTATAAAAAAAATCAAAACAAAAACAACAACAACAACAACAAAATAAATAATAAACATCCAACCAACCAAAAAAAATAAAATAACCCCAAACAACAAAAAACCAACAACAACAAAGGACTATTAGTGACAGTGTTCCACCTTACCACAAGGGGGCAGTGTTGTAATGTGATTTGCTATCACGTATCGTTACAGCAACAACAATCATCATCATCATCATCATCATCATCATCAAATTTAAACCAATAATCCACCAAATAACATTAACATCTATTTTTCTTATATGACAGATCAGAGGTAGATGTAAGCCTAGTAGAATATTGCTAAACATATTAATAATGCCTGTGGTGGACTGGCGACCTGCCCAGGGTGTACCCCGCCCGAAAAGTCTGCTGAGATTGGCTTCCAGCTATCCCAGACGGATAAAGCAGTATAGATAATGGATGGATGGATGGATGGATGGATACTAATAATGCTGTTTTAAAGCTAGGGGAGGCAATTTATTTTAGAAGTTTTTTTGAATATTTCTTGAAATTCTCTTTACATCCTGACAGCAATGAGTAAATCAAATGCTCTGACAGTGAAAAGAAAAAATCTGTGGCATTTGCTGGGCTGTAAAAAAGAAGTGCATCCTTATTACACCTACAACAGCTTGCACTGCTAAACAAATGTAAGAAGAGAAAGACTGCATTAGAAAAGGCTACAATGAAAAAGAAGTTTGTCCAATTTCGCCAACCCTAACTTTAAAGGCTATGAAGAAAGACTACATGGCCATAAATTTGTGGACCCCTGACCATTACACCCATATGCACCTGTTGAACATCCCATTTCACATTTAGTTCCTTCTTAACTGGAGCAAAGTCACATGAGCTCATGTTAATAACATGAGATAAACGAAACCTCCTGCCCCATTTGAAAAAAGAATCACATGGAAAAAAAATCACTTGTGAAAATAAATAAATCATGTGTAAAAATTAGGTGAAAGTAAAAACGAAAAAAAAAGCGAAAGTAAAGAATCACCTGTCTTGTATGAATGAATCATGTATACGAATGACAAATCACATGTGAAAATAAATGAATCATGTGCAAAGAATTGCATGTAAAAATAAATGAATCATGTGTAAAGAATCATCTGTCAAAATAAATTAATCTTGTAAAGAATGACATGTCAAAATAAATCAATCAATAAATAAATAGTATAAAAATTACAACTCGCATCAAAATAAATGAATCGCGCAAAGAAACGTGAGTAAAAATAAATGAATCATGTGTAAAGAATCATCTGTCAAAATAAATGAATCATGTAAAGAGTCACCGGTCAGAACAAATAAATGAATGAATCATGAATAACAATTACAAATCACATGTGAAAATAAACTAATTATGTGCAAAGAATTGCGTGTAAAAACAAATAAATCAGGTGTGAAGAATATTTATTTCAAATAACAAAAGTAAACAAATCATGAATCATGTGTAAAGTAAAATGTGGAAATATATGAGTCATGTAAAAAACAAATGAATCATGGGTAAAGAATCACATCCGGAAATAACTTTATCTTCTCTGATGAAAAAAATTGCAGATAAGAATATGTGAATGATAAACAAATGTGTAAAGAATCTGTAGAAAATAATGAATCATGTGCAAAAATAAACGACTTATATAAAAAATGCATACAATACATACTAAAAGCAACTTTAACCGTGAAACCTTTCTTTCTAAGAAATAATATTAATGACAGAAGTATATACAATTTGTCATTTTGATTTACACATTTCTGGTTAGCGTTGTTTTTATCATTAATGTTACCATGTCACTGAGATGTTGTTGGACTTTACGCGTTTATTTATCGTTGTTCTCTCACATGGAAGAGCATTGTATCAAGACTGTAGCAGAAAACTTTGATGGAAGAGCAAAAAAAAGAAAAAGAAAAAGAGAAAAAGATGTTTTGATGCGGGGCTCCACAGTCGGCATCGCAGCAACACCCGCCCACACACTCTCTGTGAGTTTCTCACTTCCTGCACACAAAACCGCCCTCGCCCGAGGCTCTGTAAGCACACAAAGCAGCCAGGTTAGGCTAATGACATTGGAGAAGGGAGAGCTAATTTGCTTTGTGATGGTGGCATGTTCATATCAGAGTCATTGTGGCGGACTCTCGAATTCTATCCGGTGCCAAACGTAGAGCCGGTGTGTAACAAGCCCGGTTTGCCGTTACCATGCCAACGCAAACCTTCATCTCTTCAGAGGACTACTCTGGTGTTGCCTTGGAGACGAAAAGTCCACAGAATCTAGGCCTGGAATTGTATCACACAGAGCTGACTTTGAGTTCTTTCTTTTCTTTTCATTTTTTTTTTGTTCTTATGCTGATTTTTACTCACTCAGTCCCAAATACTTAACTTAGCATTAAAATGTGACAAAGGCGATGCTTAAATAAATGGCTCTTTTAAAAATCATCCCTCTTGCAAAAATTTCCATCGTCTTTGGATTCATTCATTCGTTCCTTAATCTTATGTAAGTACTTTATCCTTGTGGATCCGGAGCCTACTCCAGGAACGCTGGCCCTGGACGGGATGCCGGTCTATCTTAGAACGATATACACACACACTCAGACACCGATTCACACTTGGGGCACTTTAAAGCCACCAGTCACCATGCTGGCCTGATATTAGGAGGAGGGGGAAAACATGCAAAACCCCAAACAGACAGTAACCTGAGCTCGGGATCGACCCAGGAACTTTGGATCAGTGTTATCAGTTATCTGATATAATTTCACAAGCTTTTGATAATATGTTTATATTTTTGATAAAAAAAAAAATTAAGCAAGATTTGGGGACATGTCATAAAAATGTGACACAGCTACCATCATTTTAAGAATCAGGATGCTAACAAAGTGATGGAACTAAAATCTTCCCTCACAGACGCCTTACAAATGATAATGATTAAGTCAACCATTAGGTGCGAGATTAACAATATGAATTATAAGCATGTTGTAGTCCACAGAGAAATAACATAAAACCCATCATGCATGATTTTGTGATCGAAATAGCTCATGAGGCAACTGTGGGGGTGAGTGTATCTGCAATAGCATGATAAACAAGACAAGGAACATGAGGTTCATAGATCTGAATAATAACCCTGTGAGAGTGACAGTGTAACCAGATCGAAAGAGACAGACACTCTTTTCACTGATGTTGGGAGTGAAAGGACACAGAAATGCTCAAAAAAAAAAAAAAATACACTTTGGTCATGATTTGTAATGAATAATAGTAAGGTATGGATCTTGAAACCTGACAAATATATCTGAATATAAATTATATAACATATATTTGAATCATCTATATATCACATTAAATACATGTTTGCTGTGGTGTATTGAGCAATTTTACTTTTTTGACAGACATTTCTTTTTTAACTTACTAGGTATAAGATTTAAAAATTACAGGTCATGGGTTTGAGATTTAAAAAAAAAAAATCAGATCCTTAAAATCTCAGAATTTTACAGATTTTATGTAAATTACAGCCAAAGGTGCAGCTTCCAGGAATCCCAGTGAAAAGTACACACTAAACAAATAGATATTCATGCTAAACTCTCTTATTTCTCATAGTGATGTTATACTGATATACTTGATGTCCTAGCATGACTATTTAGGTAACTTTCTAGCTATCAAGACCATCTAGGCTACGTTAACATTAGCTTGTCTGTTGCTAACAGACAAAGTTAGCTTCTGATTAGCAATTACGGGTCGTATCTTCTGCCACTTAACTTCACTCCATGTCTCCTCATAGACATGAGCATGGCAAATGACCGTGATCGGCTAAGCTAGGGGTCATGACCCCAGGTAGGGTAGCTTGATATACAAATAAGGTTGTGAGAGAAGCTCGCAATCTCCTCTTCTGTTTATTTACACTTATTTTTATGAATATTGCTCTCTGAACACAGATTTTGAGTGGCACTATTTTTTAAATGTTTCTGGGATTCACATTCCGAAAAGCCACACAATTAAGAGAGTATGTGCTATTTTATTCGTTGTTTTTTTAAAAAAAAAAATTTTATCCTGACATGCTGCACTAGCGTAGGAGTTCTTCAATAAAAATTTAGTTCTTTAACTACGTTGCGTAAGTCTGTCTCAGTGGAAAATCAAGAGCCATGAAAATGAACATGAAAATATGTTGAAATAGTTTACAAGCATTGAATTTACAAGAGTGATCGAGGAGAAACCAAAATGTCATGGCTTGGGGTCACAGAACATTCAAAATGTCCATTTTGGATCATTTGACTGAAATGTTTGCGAGCTCCTGAGCTAAATGCTGAGAAAACTCACATGTTTCCCAGATGTTTCACTTTTGGCCTAATTTACATATACATTAGGTCAAAAGTGAAACATATATATAAATCTGAGAACCATAACCTTCTAATGTAGTACTTTCTCTTTTTAGTTAATGGCACTGGGTGTTTTAGTGAGTTATTACAATATAGTAACAGCCCCCTTACTCTAGCTATACAGTATGAACTCCTTTACTACAATATATTATTGTAAATGTTTTCCTAGAATGCAGTATTGCCCTGGTGTGTGTTTCACAGGGGTTCTTTACACTGAAAATATTATCGTCTGCTTTTATGCAAGGCACTGAAGCCCTTGAAATAACATTTTGGAAAAATTAACCAGTTTCACTTTATATAATCCTTTTTAAGTTGATGCTATAATCATTTCCCATCTATTCACCACAGTTGCAGCAGTTAATTAATGCACCCTGAGTATTTGTCATGAATTTAATGACTCATGACAGCAAACATACTTACTGGAGCAAAACTGTGGCTCTCCAGATGGCAAAGTTTGTAGTTTTCAACATGGTGTTGCTAAATTGAAGCCAAACGACGCTTGATAAACAAGAAAGATTTACTCAGTGCCAATCAGTCAGTAGAGGCCATGATGAAGCACGTATGATTTTCTAACTCTCTATAGGACTGAAATGTCATGTCTACTGAATAATGGAAGATAATCCTATTTAAGTCACTTGACATAATAAGTAAGGAGTGAAACACAGTGGGATGTGCTTTTATAGGAAAATAAATCTGTTACCATACTGAAGTTTATTATTTATGTCTTGAAGCATTTGATTTCTCTCATATCACTGCAATTTGCCTGATTTCCTCCCAAATTTAGTCTTTGGCCAATTCTCACACAGCAGTCAGCTCTATCATACAGGGATGGTGAGAAGAAGAAGCCAGCCGTCCTTATCTTTTCAAACTGCTGCTCATGCTGCATCACAGGGAGGTGTAACACACGCAGAGGTGCTATCCGCCAACTTCTGCGTGCACGACCTCACAGATACCCGCAATGCCCTACCACACGCACCAGTTTTGCCAGGGATGACTGGAACGTCTTCCGGATTGGAACCGACAAAAGGGTGAACGCTTTTCTCCTGCGCCATACAGGTGTTGTGCTTAATGTTGTATAACACCTTTAAAACAACTTGCTTCCTGTTTTCACTTATGCAATAGCAGCTACAAAAATTTTAAAATGATTTTCTTTCTCTTTAAATATTAATAAGACAAAAAAAGCAGCTTGTCATGTTATTGAGAAACCAGAAAGTGCAACGTTATCAGTCCTGAGGACTTTCCCGGTCGTGGAAAACTTGCTGACATCCAATTACATGTTTTTCTTTGTCACGCTTTTTGAATATATGTATTATTAGTCTTATTAGTCTACTTTAGGATGTAATGTGGGATCCAGAAGTCTGACATCACTAGCTTCTATTTTGCATTCTCTAATTTATTACAAAAACTTTTATTCCGATCGATTTTATCTGCAACAACATGAACCTGAAAAGCAAAATCGTAGAAATATTTACATGAATTTCAGAATTTCTTCATACTGCATTTGAGCTAGCATGGACTTCATATGTTTATGTAAAACCTGATGATCCATGTTAGAATAAATCCGATAGAGTGTCATTTGAACATACAAATAGACGAAGAGATGAAGAGATGAAGGAGCATTTGACCTTTTGTTAACATGGTCAATATTCCAAATTTGCTCAAATTTGCTAGCTAGTGAGCTAGAAATAGTGCAAAAGCTTGATATTGATCAATCAAGATTTTAAACATTTCGTTTCTTTGTTTAAAATCTTTTCAGAATTCTAAACTTTTTCTATTTGCTCTCAGATTCGCAATGGTCTTAGACTTTTAGACCCAACTATTGTATATTTTTATACATTATTTCTCATTGAATTATTTGCACCTGTAATTACTGCTATACAAAATCTCACTTGAATATAAAATTTTATTTTTTTTTAAAGTGATGAAATTAAACGTTTTATAGACATTCAAACGATCTGTCATCATCGCAGATGGTGCCTCTGTTCGACTTAATAAAAATGATGAATTTATACGCCAACCACTTGTTTGAAAAATGAAAAAGAAAAAAATTGAAAGAAAGCGGAGAAAAATACACCCGCGCATGTTCTATATCCACACATGGCTAGCTACAGTCCTCCTCTCTTCCCTGTGTGTTTGTGTATGTGTGTGTGAGTGTGTATAAATGTGTGTGAGTGTGTATGAATGTGTGTGTAAATGTGTGGGTGTGTGTATGTGTGTATGTGAGTGACTGAAAGAGAGAACCAGAGCCAGAAGTCAGGTTCTGACTAACAGTGCTGAGTGCGACTGCCAATGAATGTGAGAGTGTGTGTGCATGTGTGTGTGTCTGAGTGTGTTTGTGTGAGTGTGTGTGTGGGGAGGTTTGTTCAGTTCGAGGTAAGTCTGCATGTCAGCTCACTTCCTCTTTTAAAACGTGGATTTTGTAGTCACTTTCGCTTCTGTATTCTCTCCATGTCTCTGCTGTTTTTTTCTATGGTCATCACTCCATCATCATCATCATCATCATCATCATCATCATCATGATCAGTCATTCTTACTTCTCTGTCTCTTTGCATGGTCTCTCTCTCTCTCTGTCTCTCTCTCTCTCTTTGTCTCTTTGTGGTGTCTCCATCATCTACTCGCATTTGCATGAATGACGTCCGGTATTTCCTCCATCACTAAAACAAACGACTGAGACAAAAGAGGAACAGGGCCTCAGCACAAGAGGGTGGCATGCTCATATTACACACTCCGAGGTCAGCTAACGGATTCCCCTCGGCGCATAGATGAAAGCTGGAGCACCTTTTCAAATAAGTTTTGGTGAGTGGTTTGTCTTTGTTACTTTCCTCTTATCCGTACTAACATTTTGGCAATCTGATGATAAGGAAGTTGTTCACATGTGTGGCGGTTTTGATGTAAAACTGATAGTATTCAAACTAGAAGAACTGAGAGATATGTGAAGAGTTATCTAAAAGGGAGAATGCTTTAATTGTCTCTCGGTATTAAAACGGTGAATGAACTCAGTGAAGTGGCATGACAAACATTTTAAGTTCACCGATGTCATGATGTCAGAAATGTTGCTTAACAATCAGCCATTTTACTCAAGGAAGCAATCTGGTATTTGTTCATTTGTAATAATATGGCAGAAAACAACAGTTCTTACGTTTATGGATTTGTTAAGAAACTGTAGACATTTTTCTGGCTCAGCAAAAAAAAGCTTTGAGACAAGTGACAAGAGTCAACAACAGAGCTGCAGGCAGAGGAAGTAAGACATAAAAGAGTTTACAGGCTTCATGAAATACAAAAGACAGATGATAGACATGAATACACTTGTTTTCAAATCAATTAAAGTCCTGACTTTCCTCCAAATTGTTCGGGTGGTGGTTCATTACAGCAGTGATACTCAGTTTGTGTGTGTGTGTGTGTGTGTGTATGTGTCTGTGTGTGTCTGTGTACATGTTTTGTATCCTTGTGAGGACCAATTTGTGAGATTTCACTACACTTGTTAGGACAATTTTGGATGGTCCTCACAAGTAGGTGGTCCTCACAGCAGTTTCAACAAAAATAAGAAAAAGTAAAAGAGCTGAAAAGTTTCCTTTTCATTACTGAGGTTAAGGTTAGGGTTAGGTTTAGGTGCAGGTGCAGGTGCAGGTGCAGGTGTAGCATTAATCATCATGTTAATGCACGATCCTTATAAAGATAGTAAAACCAAGGTGTGTGTGTGTGTGTGTGTGTGGGTGTGTGGGTGGGTGGGTGTATGTGTGGGCAGGTGTGGTGCATGTACAAGTGGATCAGGTATAACAGTACTACCGAGGTTTAAACACTTGCATAAAGAATAAAACACTTGAGGGCATGCAGTTGTAGGAAAATAACGTGATGCAGCACAAAGCAAAGCTGAGGTACCGTGCTCACATCGAAGTTGATTATTTTCCAAACACATCCTGAAGTGTTTTATTCTGCTTATACCACAGCAAGTTTCCAACAATTACAATTTTAACTAAGTGACAAATGTCACATTGTAATTTTTACTTTTCCATTTATATTTAATGTCGTGGGACGTCTGTGAATGAAGTTAATTCCTGTTATTACTTTAGTCTTAGCAATTATAAACACTTGTCATCAGCCTCATCCTCACATATTCTTCCTTCTTTCTCTCGCTTAAAAATAATAAGACCAAAAAAAAAAAATACAGCTTGTCATGTTACCAAGAAACTGGAAATCCCTGAAGATTTTCCCATGACTGTTCAGAAAAACCTCAGATACACTTCCATAAATGCTACGTAAACATCTCCTTAGAGAAAATCTCACCATATCAACAATCCTACATTTTTCTTAGTTAAATAGCAGAAGGTTTTTAAAATTCATTTATTAGATTATGGTACTTACTTAGTAATTTTATGATATTAACAGAAACAGTACCATTTAACCGAGTAGTAAACATTTAACATATTTTTCATTTTAATTTTAAATTAATTAATTAAATTAATTAATTAATTAATTAAATTAAAAATTAAAATGCCTGTATTATTCTGTTTACTACCCACTTGCTTAGATGCAGTCTTATTATTAAGTTAACTATGTTTGGAAATATAGACACTAAAATAAATAATAATAATATAATAATAATAATAATAATAATAATAATATATGATAAAAATAATAATATCCTTGAAAAGCTGAAGTTTTTCTTACTAATGTTTTCGTCACACAAACTTGCACATTCCAGGGCATATTAATGAGCCTAGCTCTATTCATAAGCCTCAAGATGAGTCATAGCTGTACCTCCCTCTGTATGGCCTCCGATTACATCTCATCTGTACGTTTCTGCAGTATGCAAATAGCTACATGCTTTTATTGCAAATGGGTGGTTCTTCTCGTTCTGCTCGCCTGGTGTTCTTCTCAGATGCTTCTCTGGATCTTAGTTTCAAATCATTCAAATTAGCTGACGTTTCTGGGTTTCTGACGCAATGCATGATTAAAGCACTAAATTGTGCTTTCAGATCACGGTGTATTTCTGGTAACTATTTTCTAGGGCACTATTTCTCAAAAATAAGTCCTCAGAAACACCATCCGGTTCATATTTCGTGCTCTCTTTACATGTCAACACACCACCACTGGGTATTCAGTGTTCACCGTTAGGAGATGAGAGAGTTTCCTGCATAACTGGAACTAACTGGCCAGGAGCATCACCTAAATGGTCAACGAGATCAGATGCGCCAATAAGCACTTTGGTTATAGGAGCTGTAGGAGCATAACTTTAGCATTTTATCATGAGTTTATGATTTTAAAATTATTGAAATCTTTTTATCATTTAGATTTCTTCTGTCTTTGCATATATTTTTATTTTCATTTCATCTGCCTATTTTTATTTTATTGTAATCAATATTTATGTATGTATTTAAAATACATACTTTTACTTGATATTATAACATTTTGTATAAAAAGTAGTCTGTAAATAAAATTTTTTAATTTTTAATATTTCATTGTCTCTCTTGTAGCTGTTCATAAACCGTTCTATTCTGATGAACATTATGTTTTTATCTGCAATGATTCTTCTGCTGATACACAATATATCTGTTACCCTTTTGAGAACTGTGTTCAAAATTAACTGCATTCCTATTCATAAGGGAGGGATACTTTATACCACTGGAACAGGGAGGCCTAATAAAAACTGTTTCCTCTTTGCAGGTAATTAGCAGGCTCTGTCTCTGAACATTACGAGGGTGCTGTTACCATGGCAACTGGCAAGCAAGGCTTTGTGAGAGCTACCGAGCCTCAGCATTCGGTGTCCGTACAGAGAGAGAAAGAGATGCATGTTCAGGCCCCACTACCAGCCATGTATATCCAAGCGGTGTCCGGCCTGCCGTCCTACCCTCAGACCCAGCCAGCAGGTGTGCAGGATGCAGCAGTCATTCCTCTGTCCATGCCGATGATGTATGCGAACCAGACTCTGCCTTTTCTGACTCTGCACATAGCCAGTGGGGCAGGTCTACAGCAGCAGAGGCCTGAACCTCCAGCGTCTTCTCCCAGATCTAAGTCTGCAGGGAAGCATGTGTGCCCACATTGTGGAAGAGACTGCCTGAAACCCAGTGTGCTGGAAAAACACCTGCGCTGCCACACTGGCGAGAGGCCATACCCATGCGCCACCTGTGGCATATCCTTCAAGACGCAGAGCAACCTCTACAAACACAAGCGCACCCAGGCCCATGCCCGTCTCTCCAGCGAATCTGGGAAGGGAACCTTCAGCAGCCAGGAGAGCACTGACAGCTCAAGGGAGAATTGCTCTAGTCCCTCACTGGAATTACAAAATGAAGATTCAGGTGACACAAACAGGAATGATGGTGTTCTTCCCACTGTGGCAACGAGCACAGGTAGTTCAGAAGCGGTCAAGACAGGCTCTGAGACAGAGTGGGCTTTATGCAAAGCTGCAGTGCTTGGAGTTATTGCTTCACCAGCACATGGGCAACAAGTAATTTCGCATACTATATCCCAGAGGATGTCTCAATTATCATCTGATGCAGCACCAATACAGGCAAGAAGCCCAAATGGAGATGGACGCGCTCCACTGACTCCGAATCGCACTCCTCTTCAGAGGCAGGAGGCGCTCTTTCCTAAGTCCCAAAGCCATGACAGCACAGACTCAGGCTTCAGTGAAAATAATGAACAACACTCGACCTCCAGTCCTGGAGCTACTGTGCACGATTCCAGCATGGAACTGGATGAACCTGAAACCTCAGAGAAACTCTCAGATATGGGCACTGATGATATGAAAAGCAAAGTGTCACTTCAGGAGAAACAAGAGCTAGAGAAACACATCTTGAAGCTGATCTCTGAAAACAGTGTGGTAATGGACGACAAACACCTGGTGAACGTGCGTCCGAGGAAGACGGTGTTGTCAAAACAAGGCAGCATTGATCTTCCCATGCCGTACACTTACAAAGACTCATTCCATTTTGAAATACGAAGCAGCAAACACCAAGCTTCACAAAAGCAAGACAGAAACGGTAGGGCTTTTTACAGCTCTATGCCTACACAACATTCTACCAGCTTGGAACATGCACCATTAACACGAAGCAGTTCTTTACCATTTAGCGTTGACATTCAGAACAGTGAGAGTGCGGTTTCATCTTATCAAGCAGACAACGTTCCGTTGAGCAGGAGGTGTAGTGCAGGACACATCTACCCATTTAAGTCAGTAGATCAACACACACCCAGCCATCGTTCACTGGTCAGACAAGTAGCGGTGGATGGTTTATCTGCAGTGGAAGGATCTCTAATGGAAAGAGGCAGTCTTAGTAGCCTTTGTTCTGATGGAGACTGCACTGACACTACGTCAGAGTCAGCTATCAAAAGAGGTCGTAGGAAGAAAGAAAAAAAGTTTGCCTTTAACAAATGGTACATGTATGGAGATGGGACATTCAAGAAGATCTGCAACATAGAGAAAGATTCTGTATTGAAGAACAGAAAGTCCACACTTAGCCCTGAGCAAACTGATAGCCAGGGGATTCAAATAAGTCAACAGAAAGATAACAATTCATCTGCATCAGTGTCTGTGAGCTATAGTTCCTGCTCTGCGCCGAGTCTGTCTCCTGTTACGAATGTCCTCACGGCACAGACATCCAATCAGGTTCTTTCCTCTTTTGTGCTTGTACAAAATACACCAATAAAACAATCTACAGTGCAACCCCAGCCAAGTCTGACCAAGCAAACATTCCAAGCTCAAGACCTATCTACTGTGAATGCAATAAAAGTACCAGAAGAGAAAGATAGGGCACCAGAAACACAACTTTCAACTCCAATACCTTCAGAGAGGAAAAAGCAAAAGACAGATGAACATCTTTCAGCCCTTGTCGAAAATACAGAAGTCGTAATAAGGATGCAGCAATGTGAGAGCCGACAGTTAAACGCCAACCTATGTCAATCGTTAGAGTCAGAGTGTGGTGATGTGCCCCAAAAGTCAAGTCTATCTCCACTGCAGAGGGACAATGGGTTAAGTCTTAACAGGCAAGGCAGTTTCACCAATCTGTCTTCCTCCTCAAATCAGAGACAGCTCCTTTTCAAGAGGCACAGTTCTCCACTTTTTGCCGCCAATATGAGCGGGACATCTGCGTCTCCTTCTGCCTCCTCCAACATCTCCTCGGTTTCACAAGCCAAGACCAGCTTTCTTCCCAAGTACCAGCTGAAGATTCCTGTTTTGACAGATGGCATGTCAGATCCTTGTCTTGGCAAAGGTTCCTCGCTGAATCCGTCTTCACCCAGACAGAATGTTAGTCTGACTCAGCACCCTGCAACAACTTCACCATCCACACCACAAAACCAGTCAACTATGACTGTTATGTCCCCTGGACAGGATCAAGGTACTTTGTGTATAACAGCCATAACAAAGGCGACGTCTATGACATCTGCCATGTACAGTTGCCAGAATGCTAACGCCTACACGTCGACCTACACATCTACAACGTCAGTCTCATTAGCAACTCCGTTAGCATTCACAGACCTGAGTGGCACTGTTAGCAAGGCACAAAGCTCAGTCTCACCAGTTAGTCACTCATCTACATCAACAAAAAACAGCCAGGCCTATGCTGGAAATGTGGCATCTGTGCAAGACAATCCTGTTACATCTGTAGTGATCCCGACACAATCACCTGGAGTTACACCTGCACCGGTACTTCTGAGCTCTACAGATGGCATCCCTTTGGAGATAAGCAGCACTGAGATCCAAGGATCTCAGGACACTTTTTACATGCAAACAGCCGACCTCCAGATCGTCATGCAACTCATTTCAGATGAGCAGCTTGCACTGATAGAACCGCAGATTGAAACGCAGGACTATAAAACAACTGGAAGTCCTTGTTTTCTCAGCAAAGATCCAGAAACATCTGGGATTGACACGACCCGAACAGACGTTTCACAGGAAATACATAGACAATGCTCTGGTGATACAGGAACAAAGCTAGCTGTTGAACAGGGCAATGTAAACAGGAGTGTGCTTAGCAACATCCCAGACATAACACTCATGTCATTTGAATCAACAGTTACAGATCACAAGGCAAAAAGTGTTCAAGATGTTTATTTAACAAACACTGGTGCTACAGGTGTTATTTCAAGGTCACCTTCCAAGCATGACGTTTCAGCATTAGTGGATAGCAGGGCATTGGGACAACAGTGTAAACTGTTAAATTCAGCACCTGAGGACAGTATGCTGCCAAAGGACCCAGAGACTGTAGGGTGTGGTGTTAGTGATAGATCATATCTTAAACAAAAGACTAGTGAGAAATTGAGCACACCTTCAGCAGACAAATCCACTGCAAAAATTGAATCAGAGGTAAGCAAATCTTCTGCGCATGACCAGATCTTAAGAAAACATCCAACATCCATAATACGCAGCATTCAAAGTTGTCAAGACACTACAGGCAGCCATGGGACTATTCATACAATTGTGGCTTCTAACCATAACAATACAGCAACATGCTCTGGGGACAAATCGGTGAAAGTGAAAGTTGCATCTTTTCCAGAAATATCTGAAAGAAGCCCAAACCATCAGCCTGCACAAAGGACGGTTCAACAGCCTAAATCACTTCTCATTACAAAATCTGTAGAAAAACAGACAGCTGAAACTAACACGTCATGTATCTCTGGGGCACCTTTGGTTCAGGGTTCAACCCAAGAGGAACTCATCCAACCCAAATCATGTCAGACATCAGCAAGCGCAATCAGCTCACGGAGTGTATTAGCGTGCCAGTTATCTCCACAACAACCTTTAAACCAGACAGGTGTGTGCACTGGAAACAGATCAAAGTATGAAGAAAATCAAACCTCCTCTTCGGGTCAGTCCGGACAACCTTTAGCCCGACAGGGCTGGTCGAAAACTGAGGAAGTCAAGGCAATCACATCCAGGACTGCTCATATGACCAGTGTTCAGAATGATTCACATGGCCCAGTGTCCAACTGTCTTAAAGAGGAGAATATGAAATGTGCACTCGGCCCTGGTGGAATGCTTCATGGAAATCAGGATTCATTCACAGGTGAGTTCAAAAATTTTGTTGAAAATGTCCATAAACTGGAGCACATTTTCAGTAGCTCTGGACTGTCAACATTTAACAATTAGGTAAACCACATGGTTTGCCAATCCAATCTCTGAGAAATTTATTAATTCACTTCAATTCATGTAGACACAATGAATTGAATCTCATGTTATTTAAAATAACCAAAGTACTGCTGGAGTTCCCTTCAGTATTAAGAACTATGAAGCCAATATATTAATGTCTTTATGCGCTTTTTGCACCAAAGACGAGATCTGATATTCTATATAATTATAACTGTATTCTATACATCATTGGTTCTAGAAACTGGTGGTGTCTGGCGACCCCCAGGGGTCTGTGAAGAATAGCCAGGTCGATCGCAACTCAACATTATCAAAGATATTATAGTTATTATTAATTTCTTATCAGCTCAGCAAAACCAATTGGTCTATAAAGAATGTCAACTTTACTCTACTAACAAGTAAAAGACAAAAATGTGTTCTTTGGGTGGAATGTACACAAATAAAATGTTCTATGACTATAATAAATAGCCAAAAAAATTACTGTACACTTAGAGTGGACCTGTGGAATATACTCTTTGAAAGGAATCTCTGGATTCAAAAAGTTATAGAAGATAGAGATATAGAATATCTAAAAAAAAGGTGATCCTTGTGGTCATATGCAAAACAATCAAAGTTAATATGGACCACTAAAGATATATAATGACAGAAACTAAAACCAATAACATCTATAAGGCAGGCCAGATTTAGACACCTGTCTAAAAACCTGGATACACCATTGGATACACTACAAATAATAATTATCAGAACGATATATATTTTAGGAAGATGGTACAAAAAGTTCCACCATCATGGGTGCATATTTTCATGGTAGCTTGGAGTAGGGAAAATGTTGGTTGTGCCATCTTCTCTTGTCTGAAACATCATGTAGTTCGCCATAGAACTTGTTTCAAGCTAATAAAGATGAAGTGTTAACATGCACCTTTATTAAGACAAACCTTAGATGTAAGTCCATATCTCCACAAGGTGGAGACAACAGACAACCATTTCACAAGTTCTTTCCCACGTACACAATTACGGACAGAAGTTGCAATCATGTTACAATACAAATCCTCCTTTAATATAAAACAGAAACGTAATCAGGACAAACATCAAACGATTTCAGCTTTTTGAGCTCCTAGATGGTTTAAAAGCCGGAAGGGGGGAAAATAACAGCCTATATAAAATTAGGAAATTGTTAATTTTTTTTAAAACTCATATTTGCATTATATTTGTCAAAATTGTCTATTACATGCATCTATTGAGACATCTGCAGAAAATCAGGACAGCTGTACATAACATACATTTAGTGCACAAAGGCTCCTACTATGCGCCATAAGGAAATTTCCTTTCCACCACTTCCTTGGCCTATTTTATTGAGACTGGAGTTGGAGTTTATTGCCTTTTTCTCCCATGAAACTACTTACTACTTCTGAGTGAACTGCTCACATATATCACTCCAGAGTGGTTTATGGTACAATAGATCATGTAAGGAATACAACATTTGGCAAAACACATCATGAATTTCTTATGTTCAGTTTTTGGAGTTTATTCATTATTTAAAAAAAAACTCTTTATATTAATTAGCAAACAAGATGTTTTAAAGTGTGAAATGACTCTTATGTGGAAATTATACTATACAGTTGTGCTCATAAGTTTACATACCCTGACAGAATTTGTAAGATGTGTGCCATTCTTTAAAGAAATCGTGAGTGATCAAACAAAACACATTTCATTTACTTTTAATCGGATCCAAATGAAACTATAAGGCATCACGGAACAGCACAACCATTAAACAAAATATAACAATAAGGAAAATAATGAGATGGTCCTTTTTCAAAAGTTTGCATACCCTTAATTCTTGGTACTGTGTATTACCTCGTTTAGCATAAATGATGGTTTTGTGATAGTTGTGGCTGAGACCCTTGATTTTCTCAAGTGGTTCTTCTTGGCAAAATAAGTAAAAGGTCATGTAAATTCTTGGGCTGTATTGAATGAACTGCATGTTTAAGATCTCCCCAAAGTGGCTCAATGATACTGAGGTCAGGAGACTGTGATGGCCACTCCAGCACCTTCACTTTCTTCTACTGTAGCCACTGATGGGTCAACTTGGCCTTGTTTTTTGGATCATTGTCATGTTGGATGATTCATGTGCATCCCATGAGCAGCTTCCAGATTGATGAATGGAAGTTGTCCTCCTGTATTTTCTGGTAACATGGTGCACTCATTTTCACTAAGTTCCCTGTGCCACTAGCTCACACACTCCCAGAACCTCAGAGAGCCACCTCCATGCTTCACAGCAGGGATGGTGTACTTTTTGTTATAGGTCTTGTTGCGTCCTCTCCAAACATAGAATTTATGGTTGTGAGTTAAATTTTGTTCACTCCAAAAGGAATTTTTTGGAAGTTTTGAGGCTTGTATAGATGCTGTTTGGCATATTATAAGCAGGCTGTTTTGTGACATTGGCACAGTAAAAGCTTTTTTCTCGACCGTGCAGCCCATTTTTGTTCAAGTATCTACTTATTGTGCATCTTGAAACAGCAACTCCACTTGTTTGCAGAGAAGGCTGTATTTCAGTTGAAGTAGCTTGTGGGTTTTTCTTTGCATCTTAACAAATTTTCCTGGCAGTTGTGGCTGAAATCTTTATTGGTCTACCTGACCATGGCTTGGTAACAACAGAACCCCTAACTTTTCACTTTTTTATTAGTTTGAACACTACTGAGCAGATCTCTGGATATCTCAATTCAACAACCTTTTCTCGTAGGCCCTTTGATGGTCTTTTTCTTTTTTTGTGGTTCGGTATCCAGAAAAGTCAGTGCAGCTCTCAGTTAATTCAAATAGACACGGACTCTGTTTACGATAAAAGAAGATACAGGTGTGGAGACTCTCCCTTAATTACATTTACTTTGAACCTGTGTGTGTGTGAACTTTCATGTATATTATCAGCTTCAACATTCAAGGGTGATATTTAGGTGATTTCTGTTATCATTTAGATTTAAAAAGGGCACACACTAACCCGAGCACACTCCCTAAATAAAAAGAAAGTTTTCTGCATGATCAGTTATATTTTCCAAACAATGGCAAATGTTTCACAAATTCTGCCAGGGTATGTAAACTTATAAGCACAACTGTATGTAAAGAATCAAATACCTGCATGTGTGCTGTCATAGGAAACTAATCAACAGTAGTGTGGCATGTTGTCATCTGATGCCTAAAACATTTTTCTCTGACGTTGATTATTTTCCAATGATTATAATTTTCTACTCAAGATCAACTTTTTACCTGTTTACAGTTATGGAATGTCCAAGAAACAAGCCAGTTCCTGTTCTCACTTACCTTATTGCACCTATAAACAGTTATTCCCTCACCTTTCTTTTTCTCTCTCTCTTGAAGTTAATGACATGAAAATTACATTACATTTTTTCTTTGCATCACATATTACACATTGTTTTTGTTGTTAAATAATAGCAGATTTTTTTAATCTGCTCATTATTAGTCTTAGATTATGTGGAGCACGTATAGGCTGTTACTATAGAAGCAATAACATATTAAAACAACATTAGTATAAACCTTGCAACTGGAATTGTTACTGTTATAAAAACACTTTCTGACCGAGAATTCAACAGTGCTGAGTTAAATTCATGTAACAGAAATGTATTGAATAGTTATTTAATTCTGATTAATCAAAAAAAAAAAAAGATCAAAGTGAGTGAAGGAAAGGATTTTATGCTTTTAATTTTATTTCCAAAAGAAATTGATTGTGAAACAAATTTTAGTTTCAATAATGCTTGTTAATTCCAAGTCAAAAACATTACACAAGTCAAATGATAGAAATGTGATTACATTTCTAGCCTCTTGCACTGTTATACAGATAATTCCTAATTTCATTTCTAATGGTAAAGAAATCCACAAACTTTTAGAAGATGCTGGGATATCGGTGTTAAATCAGTACACTTTTAGTAGCATGGGAATATCAGGCTGATTTGTTTATTCTCTCTTCCTTTGTAGTATATTTTCTTTATAGTCTTTTACCTTGATGTTCTCCTACAATGACCTCTTCCTGACCATTCACAGTCATTCAATATCAGAATCTTGTTTAAGAAAAACACTTAATACTTTTAAGTCCTAACAGCGTTGACTTGGCCTGTGACAGTTCCAAGGAGATTCCCTTTCCGTAGGTCACAGGCCACATGAATTAGTCACAGCAACAAAAATAAGAAAGGTCAAAGGATGATCTGAATGGCTTAGAATAAACAAAACCTCTCCCTTTTTTCCTGATAAGCCTGATCACTTAAAGCATTCTTCACGCTGCTCAGTCTTTTGCTCTTTTCGGTTTACGTTCCTCTAAATCTGTGAGGAGAAGTTTTTATTTCTACATTTCGCCTTGTAACCAGCCTCCTTTAAGTGAGTTTGATGGATTACATATTATCAAGGTGTGAACAGAGGATCCAGCATGGAGGTCTCTACTGAACACTGGCCTTCGGGCTGTGAGGGATTTTTTTGCGTCTCTCTATTACAAACCACTGACACGACCTGAACCTTTACTTAGAGCACAGACGCACGTGCAAGAGTTCAGATAAACCAATCATGACCTGGACCATCTAGGCATACAATTATTTCTATATCTGCGCTGCTGAATTCTGGAATCTGATTGGTCAGAAAGGTGTCATTTTAATTGTAATTCAAATCATTAATTCATCATCGCTCATTGACAGGGACTTGCATGGACGATGCTCCAAATAAATCAAATCTACGTGTACTTACAAATGATAAAAAGTATGCCTTTCTTTAATTGATGTGAACACTGCTGTGGTAACACTTTCACAAAACCATGTTGTATTATATTCCTTATAGGCTGAGTGATATAAATTGTTGTCATTTACCATGTTACTAAATATTATACTTTGCATTATTATGTTAAATTTATTATATTCTTCTTCAAGGCAACATTAAGGCAATAAAAATGTATCTATCTCTATGGTTAATAGATTTTTTTCAGTAGCCAGTCTGCACTGACTGTGTTTTCTCTTGGATGAAGTAGGTGTTAAAAACAAGATACTTACACCTCGACATGTCTTGCTAAGTGAAAGCATTTAAGTTTGTGGAATTCAAGCTTTGGAGCTTACGCACTGATACCTCAGGGAAGCTGCAAGGCAAGCTGAGACCAAGCTTCAGCTACAGAACTCTGCAAGCTGTGGAAGACTTTTTTCAGAGAATTGAAACAACTGGAATGAATTTATTCTCCCCTTAGGGCCTCCAGTGAGCTGTTCTCTACGAAGCTTAAAGTTCCAGAGGGAGGCTGAGACAGGAAGACAGAAGTGGATCCCCCTGGAACCTAAGAGCGGAGGAGGAGACGGAACAGAGAGGGTGGGGACATGGGACACCAAAAGTACATGGACAAAACAGGAGGAGGATGCTGTGGAAAACAAAAGAGAGGTGAGACAAAAGAGAGCAGAGCTCCTGGAGAGTCGGTGACTTAACTACAAATGTTACGTGGATAACTTCTCAGATTATTAAAATGACCCGAGTGCAGTTCACGCCTCTGAGACTGCCAGATTTTTCTTGAGTAGAGGTGTCCGAGATTCCCCCCAAATAGTATAAGGGGTGATACGATTCATTCAAACAGTGTCACATTTATGTCTTTAATATTACAAATGAATGGCCTCAGTTTTTAATGACCTTACAGCCAATAAGGTGACAATATGCTCCCTGTGCCAACGTTGCACAAGAAAATCTGCTTAAGTTAATTTAGGGTGTCTGACCTTATCCGCATAGGGCGTTTTGGGTTTAGGTTTACTATGCATGATTTGTGCATTTCTTTCAATGATGTCATTTTCATGTAAAATATCTTGAAAACAGTCAAATATAACGAAAATATTTCATTACGAGATCACTATAAAACAAATTAAGTACTAATATTAATCCTATTTTGATTATTTTGCTTCTTTATGGAAATAAATTCATGAAATATACTAAAGGTCCCAAGGTCCAAGGTCAGGCTTAAGAATCTTATATTTGGTTTAACATGCATTCATAATCATAAAATGTGTTTGCTAAGTTTTCTTTTTTACTTCTACCTACCATCCTGGTAGGGGGAAAGCTAACACTTGTTAGCAAACTAGTTAGTCTGCAAACTTGGCTACTGGATGTAACATTAGCTAGCCAGAGGACGCTAATACGCTAAGGGTTTAATTGGTTTGAATTACACAACATAATAGAAAGCCATAATGTTAGCTTGCTGGCGAGAACTTGGTTGAAGTTACTTGTATAGTTAACTAGTCAAGCATCTGCTAGTCACAGAGCTGTTGAAATTGTAATTAACTACAAACTGCCTAACTTCATCACAGTGCAGTGTTTAGCTAGCTTAGCTAATGCTGCCAAGTGTGTACTTGTTTAAGGTGTAAATGGTAAAAGATGTAATATCACATTTTTGAGATTTTCTGACATTCTTCAACCTGTGTTTTTTGTTTTTACATGTCTGTGTTTCAAGCAGGAGGCAAATTGCACCGAAAGCTACCACATAGCAGTGAAACCACATCCGGACCTTTCCACATCCCAACACATGACTAATATCCACGCAGCATCGCCTGAGCTTGTTTCCATCAGTAATACATCATCAGTCTGTGGAATAACCAACCCTTCACATGAAAACAAGTGTCTCACCAGCAAAGATCGCGTTAGGGAAAACAGTCCCAGGACTAATGTGGCTCCAAAACAAATTGACCAAAGTAATACAAAAGTGAAGGAGCACGTTCCTCTTGGATGTTGTGAAAGGTTTACATCGTTATCCAGAGGACCAGGTGACGTGAGACATCTCTTGACTCATCCTCTTTCGGTGAACACCATTCAGAAGGAGGTCCAAAAAGAGACAGAAACCAAAAACTCGGCACGGCGACTAACTCATTCAAAAGGCTTGCAAAGGCCATTTCCAGAGCGAGAAACAGATGGAACAGCACGAATCAGCGTCCTGAACGAACCCTGCATGACATCGCATTGCAACACAGAACACTGTCAGATAATAAAAACCACACCAACGTACACACGTCCTTCATGTTCAAACCAGACTAACAGCTCCTGCATACATCCAAATCCAACATGCACATCCAGCATACACAGTAACCCTACAGAGCTTAACGCTCCACACATCTACACGGAGGAGGAGGAGCGGTCCAGTAGCAGTGACGATGAGGGAAAACTAATTATTGAACTTGAGTAAAACCATACGATGATGAGACTACTATGGCAAAAACAAGTACAAAACATATTAACAAACCACATCCGTGACAGCAAAACAGAAAACACAACAGCATTAACTCAAAATGGTAAGGGGAGGTCCTAATTGAGCACCACGTGCTTGTTGCTGATTGGCTACACTGCATGTCAGCGTGAGAGACAACAGAAGAAAGAGAGCTGGTGGATGTTTAAAGTAAGAGGAAATATGAGCCTAAATGAATTTACTCTGGCTGACAGTCACTCTTTGGTGATGCCAACTCACAACTCCAGCGTCCCCAGTTCAATACTGAGCTCGGGTTATAGTCTGTCCAAAGTTTTGCATGTTTTCTGTATGGGTTTACTCTGGGATCTCCGGTTTCCTTCCACCTCTCAAAAAATGCACATAGATTGGCTATGCTAAATTTTGATTCCCACACTTCCAGTTTAGGCCACACCCACTTTGGATTCAAATCCAAATACATATACAAATATTTAAAGCACTAAACAAATATAGCTACAGATAGCATTGCATCACAGAACTAAAGGACCCATGCTTTCTGTTTTGTGTTTCTGAATGTGCTTTTTGTTTTGCTACTGTATTTAATGATTTGCTGTTGCATTTTTGGTTTGTCAAGGTATTTTGCACTTACAGGCCACCTTTTCCCATCCATGTAACATCTGGGTGCATTTTGGACCCAGCTAACACCAAACCTTTACAGTACTGAACAAAATGTACAGCAAACTCAAAGGAATTCACTCACTTATGAAACATTATTCAAATTTTCTCAAGCACAGTAAAGAGGGCGTGAATGCACAAAGCTGCATACCCACAGTCACTGGGGTTCCACAGGGTTCCATTATAAGCCCACTGAGGATTTTCGGCACAGGGAGTATTAACAGGCAAAGGTTTAGCTTTTGACATTGCCATAATAACTGAAATCATGAGTCATCATTACCATCTTTTCCTGTCTTTCTGCTCTGTTTTATCAGACTGCTTTTAATTGTCAGTCATTTATAAGCAAATGTTTGAATAATAACTGTGAACCACAATTTTCTCATTCTCATTCTCAATTTTACCAATTTCTAATAAAATTACACAATGTTGGAAAGAATGCTTCAGATATGATGTTAATTAAAATGCTATTCTCATACATTATTGGATGTGTAAAAATAAGGAAATAAGGAACAAGAACTTAGTAGAAGTGTAATAATACTTTTAATCATAAAAATCTAGTTAAAGCCATGGGAGACCAGATAGAGCTTCATCATCTATCTATGTTTCACGGTGGAGTAGTGGTACTTAGAATGTGACATTCATCATCATCCTCATCTTCATCCTCATCATCATCCTCAGCTATATTTTGGTAGAGGTGAAGACACAAAGGCAAAATGGAGCTATCTCCACTGTCATCTCATCTGCTGCAAAGAGTTACTTAAATATTTGCCTAAAGGAAAGGAAAAGGGAAAAAATAAACAGAGCTTCTTTTAAAAACATGGCCATCAACATTTTAAATCACATACAGAAGATATAAGTATAGCATATGTCCAAACATCTGTGGACACCTGACCCTCACATCCATATGAAGCTGTTCAACAAACCGTTGCCACTAAGTTGGATAAACCCAAGTGCATAGGATGTCTTTGTCTGTTAAAGCATTACAATTTCCACTCACTGGAATGAGTGTTGTATCTGAACCACAAATTCAGGGTTCTAATGTCACTTTAAACAAATGTCAAGGTCGAAGTCAAAGTTTGCAAGGACAGGCAACCTGATCTCATGAGAAAATCATACAAACAATACTCAAAACTCAAACAAAATCTCCAACAAACATGGGCAGTGTGGTGATTTTATATCAATGCAGCACCTTATTTGATTATTTGAAGTGTGAGACATTCTTGGAATAGGTTTCATGGTCCATGAGCCTTAAAAAGAACCACATAGGTCATTTTGAAAGAAACTTGTGAGATAACCTTTTTCCAAAAATTTAGTTCACTGGGGATTTAAAAATTAATTAATAATTTTTTTATGTATTTATATATTTATTTGAGCTAAAATGACCATCATTTATTCATGTTAAGTTTCATTTGACTGATCCAAAGTACTCTTAAATAACCTCTTCTTTTAAAAAGTGTAGCTGAAAATGGTTCCTCAAAAGTTATTTGGATGTTACTGGTTCTACCTTTCTGAAATAATTTTATTTACATTTTATTTATTTATTTTTTTTAATCTTTTCCATAAAGTAAGCCTTGAAATGTTACATTTATTCATTTGAACAAGGCTTTTATCCAAATCACCTTCAAAAGTTGGCAGAATCCAATCCATAGAATTAAAGGTTTTAAATCTAGAACACTTAATGGTTTTTCAGCTTGTAAACGAATACAACACTGTTCTTCCTATTCATGATGAGCCCAGCTGTAACCTATTTGGGATTCTAACTCTTAATTATCCAAAGAACCCTTGAGGAACCTATTTTCTAAGAGCATATGAGTGTAAAATTAAAAATTTTCTGGTCTCTAGCACACAAAACCTTGAGCATCTTGTCTGAATTTTCAGTCTCATCTGAAACCTTTTAAAAAGTCTTTTAACAGTGTTCCAGAGATTAGATACGCCAATGCTAAAGATGGGCGAAGGTTTCAGACGAAACCTTTCAGAAGTTTTTTTTAACAGATTAGGAAATAACTTGATACATATGAAAAAAGCCATAGTGTAACACTTTTGAATTGTACAAAAATAATCCTGATAAAACAGAGCTTTGTGTCCATGAATCAGTATTGACAGGCTGGATTGAAATCAAGGATTCTGAGGTTCAATGCATGACATAATATTACATGTCAGCATTCCATCTAAGTTATCAATGTAGGGTCAAGCTTTATGAGAGAGTAAAAATATAGCCTGGGAATAACAAGGACTGACAAGAAATATCAGTAAGGAATAAAACAAAGCTGTGATGTGAAGCCAGGCCAAGGTGGGATCAGGAATAAAAAGAGGGGTGTCATTATGAGATTTATGCACTGATCATCAGGCTTAATGTTCCTCTACGTTTTATCACAATGGTTTGTTGGCGTGCCAGCGCATCTGCAGGTCATGTTACATATTTATGGTTTAATCTTTTTTGGCAGTGCTGTAAGATGCACCACTAGTCCAGTCCACTAAAATGCTTTTCATTAGTTCTTAGATAAAAGTATTTCCTGCTCTTTTTCTAAAGCTGTTAACTCTCTAACGGTATTCTGTTGAATTTAGGATTCTGAATGGTGTCGATTAATTTTCCGTATCAACAGCTCTGACAGTAGTACAGATCCACATCACAGGTTGATATGAATGTGCTCGTTCTAATACTTTATCCTTTTTGTAGAAACGCCTCATTCACAGGGATTTCCGGATTACAAATGCGTTTAGAAACCCTTGATATCATTGATATCGTGAAGGAGACATTTATTAAGCATTTTTGGAAGGAGTCTCCAGTGTCAGAACGTAGTAACAGTCTTGGACAGAGGAAAGTTTTCAGGACAGTTTTCCAGAGTTTATGCTTTTCTTTTTCTCTGTAACATGACAAGCTGCATTTTTTTCTTATTAACCTCAAGAGAGAGAAAAGAGAGACTAGAACAGAGCAACTGTATATAGCCATTGCAATGTAAGGAAGTAACTTGCTTCAAGGACATTTCACAGCATTAAATGTAATTACATAAATGCTTAAATAGTATGATGTGTTTTAATAAAGGAAAATGTTTAATCATAAACTTATATCATAAAAACCTTTACAATGTGCTGTTACAGAAAAATAATTAGCTTCAGGGTGGAGCCAGTAACTTTGATTTGCACTGGGTTGCATCGCACCATATCATCTTTCATTATTTTCCTATTACAGCGCACTTCGCAATCCCAACTGATTAATTCCTTAATAGATCATGCATCAATAACTGCTCAGAACTGGCAGTGAAATGGGAATAATAATTAAAGTCAAACTGAAACATCTGCACAAAAATTACAACTGGGATGTAGGCTTTTTTCATGCCAACAATGTTAGACGGTGCTGATGAATTTACATGTTCCTATAAAGTACTCAAAATAAAGTTATGGAAACATGTCTCTTTCTATCCTAAAAGCTGAATGGAACTGACCACCGCTTTGCTAGCTAGACTTCCCAAAGCTTTGCACTGCATTTAAATAGACATCGAATGTCGCAGGTGGTATTTGCAGATATTTGCCCAACCATTTTGACAGTTACTAATAACAAAACATGACAGATTGTACATCTTCATGTGCATGTAAAATACAGCTTGTATTCTTCATGTGTGAACACAGAAACCTTCACATTTATCCACATCTGCAGTGTGATTGATGCATTTCTAAGCTATTTGCAATTTGGTACTACAAAGAGAAACTGAGAAACAACAAAAAGACTGAACTATTATACAGGCATTTGTTTTCATCCCATCTGCACAGAGTTTTCTTGAGTCAAACAAAATAATTGTAATAAGAAACAGGGTCCTGTTCGCAATCTGGAATTTCATTTGTCCTCGATAAAATAAATCATTCTCTGTCCAAAGCAGGCGTTTTCATTGCAAACGTTTTTTTACCCAACCCCAGAAAAAGATATTGTTTACCTTATGCAGGATCTTTATTGTTATCTTCTGTTTAACGTCAAAACAATTCAATCTAGATTGTGGAACACAAAAGTTGGGACTTATAACATCAATAACATAAGAAGATGAGAGCTGAACTGTATATACAGATAAGTATGAATGAAAAGGGTATGCTGGCGTGGATTTGAGAGAAATGTTACTGCACATCGCTGAACAGCTTTCTCCTGTCATGAAACCTTTCTACGATGGCCGTGGTCTCTTCCAGGATGACTCCACCCTCATTTTACATGGCACGAGGGCTCACTGAATGGTTTGATAAGGATGAAAATGATGAAATCATATGCCATGGCCTTCACATTCACTACTTCTCAATCTAATTAAACACTTAAGGGAGAATAAGGAGTGAAGTGTTAGAGAGCACTCTCAACCACAAATCATCAAAATACACAAACACTTATATAAACAGTGCTGCTGGAGAACAATATGCCTGTTCCAAATGTCCAGTACATCATAACTTTCCTACATGTTTCCTTGAATTGTGGATGGTTCATCCTATCAACCCATAATAAATTTTCAGACATTGTTTTACTGCTGAGCATCTCCTCACATCTTCCTGCTCCTGGTGTTGAGAAAAGAAAAAGAAGCCAAGACACACTAACAGGAGCCAAACCCAGCAAATCTCCGCCTGCTCCTGCTGCCAACAAAGAGCTTGTAAAGGTTTTAGAAATGCAGGTTTTGTGTACCTTCAACAAAGGTCAAGAAAATATTGACTAGACGTAGAGACGAGTGCGAAAGCATTCGTTATTACAAGGAACAAAACACTGGACAAAAGTGCACATATAATATTTTACACACGTGGACAAAATTGTTGGTACCCTTCAGGCAATGAAAGAAAAACTCACAATGGTCACAGAAATAACTTT
>JAQMYM010000016.1:3262304-3306834 GCA_030014255.1 Parauchenoglanis ngamensis
TTAAAGTTATTTCTGTGACCATTGTGAGTTTTTCTTTCATTGCCTGAAGGGTACCAACAATTTTGTCCACGTGTGTAAGTCAACAAATCAAAATAGAGTCAATGATATGTCAACAAGGGAGTGTGTTAATAAAGATAACGGTGTTAGATTTAAAGTCAGTTAATTTTAGGCTGTCATTATAAATGAAGTAAACCCATTTAAAAAAAAATAAATTAACTGTGAAATAGTGGTGTATTTAAAAAGGGGGGTGCAAATTTTTGCACTCAACCTTATATTAGCCTCTTCTGGTTGAAAAATTTAAATGTATATTACATGGTCAAAAATTGCAAGTCTTTACAGGTAGAAAAGAAAAAAAGGTTAAATTTAGAAAAAGGAAAAATTACATGTCAAATATAGAAAAGGAAAAAAGGAAACAAATAGAAGAACAAATGTAGAAAAACAAAATACAGGTCAAATCTAGAAATGAAAAAGTGACACTTTTGTAAATACACTAGATCTAGCACACATGTGCACTAAATTCTACCATTTTCTACTACTAATTTGGAATAATATGTAGAAAAGGGTTCAAAAATCAAACTGTTTAAAAATTTTTTATATTAATATTTTAAATTCTTAACAGTTTTCCTGTTTATGTTTTGCTTTATCCATTCCACAGCTAGGTTTGATGTGTGTTTGGGGTCATTGTCCTGTTGGAACCTGATTCTGTCCAAGATTCAACCGTCTAGGTGATATCTTGAGGTTACGCTTAAGAATTCTGAGGTTCTTCATTATTCCATCCACTTTGTGCAAACTTTAGTTGAGCTTGAAGGTGTGGATTTTGGAGCAGGAGCTTCTTTCTTGGATGGCAGCCTCTCAGTCCATGAAGATGTAAATCTCTCTTGACTGTAGACAGTGTTGCGGAAGCTTCCAGTTCATGGCAGGCCTGTGCCTTGATGGTTTCTGGGCTGTTCCTGACCATTCAAATCAATTTTCTCTCAGGTGAGGGTGACATTTTGTGTCTTATTCCAGACCTTGGCGAAGTTGCTCCAACTCCCATTAACATGGATTTGCTAAACAAACTTTTTATGTTGTGCACAGAGAAGCTACCAGCTGTAGTCAATCATGATCAATAACAGGAAGTCAAGAGGCCTTGGCCTTGGCAAGTTAAAAGACATTTCGGAACTTTCAGCACCACATAATTAATAAACTCTAAGGGTGTTTTGTATATTTTCGACCCTGTGTTGAGTTCAGAAGACCCAAAATAAATTAGAACTTGTGCACCAAATTCTTGCTTTTTTCTAATATGTATGTTGTACAATCAGTCTTCCCCAGAAAAAGAAGAAATCAGTGTAAGCCCACTATTACCATGACATTCATCTCCATGCTGACTGTACGCAAACTTCTGACTTCAACTGTATATAAACCAAAAAGCCCCACCAAGGTCAAAACACTAAAGCTAAGCGTAATTCATGCCACACAGAACCATACGGCAAATCTAATATAATTACGTTTAAGATTTCCACTGTCAGTCAAGCAGCATGTGTTTTTGGTTTTTCATCAACTGCGGTTATGGACAGACAGACATACGAGATTATCTCAGGGAGCCTGCTACTGACATGACTGCCAAGACGAGATTCCTGCCGTCCGCTCCTGTACGACCCAGCGGGAGACATCCGCGGGGGGATTGGTTTGCATTCCAGGGGAGCGAACAGGAACAACAAAGCTTGGAGAATCATATGGTCCAAACCACACCAAGATAGCCATCAGTGGGCCATCCAAACCCCATGGTCTGGGTGATTCTGTAGGGCGGCAGTGTAGTTGTGATTTCATCATTTATTAATCAGCACTCGTTGACTCCTTTACTGGTATTTGAGGGCATTGTTTTGTGGTTTTGCCTGTCAGCTCCTTTTCATCTGTCTTAGTGAGATATAATTTCAAGATTGTGAGAGTACGGTATTCATGATCAAAATATTAGTAACACTTTCTATAAAGCCCATATTGATAAACCATTCCAATAATTCTTGGTAACTCGGTAATGATTTCCTTGTAAGCATTTTTAAACTCTAATATGCCACAACACTGTTGAATTCTCAAACCACCGCCCTAACAGCTGTCCAGCTGTAACATAAATTTAGCAGTAGGAGTTAAACCTTTGCTGCTGCCATTGTTGTGGTTTTTGTTGTTCTTGTTTTTCTTCTTCTTTTTCTCTTTCTTCTACTTCTTCTTCTTCTTCTTCTTCTTCTTCTTATTATTATTATTATTATTATTATTAGTAGTAGTAGTAGTAGTAGTAGTAGTATTAGTAGCAGTGCCTTGTTTATAAGTTTGTTTACATGTTTTTTTTGTATAGAGACAAGCTCTCTCCCCTCCCTAATTGATTTCCAGTAAAATTTATCTTCTTTTGCATTTTATTGTATTTATGTTTATCTGTGAATGTTTGTATTTTTATTTTTACAGCTTTACACATGCTATAAAGATCTATCTATCTATCTATCTATCTATCTATCTATCTATCTATCTATCTATCTTAATACATTATTGTTTCTATATAAACAACTCATTCACAGGGACTTGTATGGCAGACGTTCCATATAATCTAAGTCTAATAATAAACATATTAATAAAATGTGTTGTTCTTCAACAAAGAAAAAGGTATAATCTTTGTTATTGTGAAGTTTTCTGTTTAAGAAAATGGAAGAAGTCATCATCAGCAGCACTTTGTAATAGTCAGTAAGTTTACCGAAATGGGAAAGACTTGAGACAGCAAAGTTTACACTTTGTGTGTGTGTATGTATGTGTGTGTGTGTGTGTGTGTGTGAGTGTGTGTTTACTTTTCAAGAGAGAGAAAAAATAGAATCTGGTGAGGGAATTACTTTTTATAGCTTCCATAAAGTGGATAAAGGAATAAGAGACAAACATTAAAGGTATGAGCCATTACATTAAATGAAACTATAAATGTTTCACAATAATGAAGTGTTATTATGAATAAATTGAAAAAATGTAATCACTGGGATATTGTTGTGGTATAAGCAGAATAGAAGACTTCGGGTCATGCTGCTACAGGAAAATAATCCATGTTGTGTACACACAGCCTGTTATGTGTTACTCCTTACATAGTGTCTCATAAAGCTCTAATAATGAGCTATAAATAATTCCTCGGTAATGTATAATTACATTATAACATGTGTCACTCTTCATTATAATGCCATGTGGTGTACTGCACAACCTTTATAACTAATAATGAATTGTGAATAATCATAACATATGAACCAACTGTATTATTAATTAGCAAACACATTTAAGGTAAAGACAAAGATAATAAAGCTTCCTGTCCCTTCAATGTAACTGTACTGCTATGTCTCTTTTTAATTTTTTGATATTTTAGAACCACAGTTTTTGTGCAATACGCCTTTGTTTTTTGACAGTAATGTACATTATTTAAATGTATATAGTAATATTCTGGTTATTTATTAGCACAATTCCTACAATTTCCCCTACAAATTAGATCCCAGTCAACCTTATTTATAGGTGACTGAGTAATTTAGTTCAAGTAGCAAATAAATACAACTTTGATAATGGCAAGTTGTGACTGTCATTACTGTTGGAAAATATGAACTAAAAGACCTTTGGTTAGACTTCAGGAGTTTCAGGAATAGTTATAAACTTAAGTACAGTTTTAATGATTTATGAATCTGGGCCTCATAAAAAGTGTTACTAAAAATTTCTTGCATATTAGCCCATTTCACACGTTTATAAGCAGCACACAGAAAACAACAGATGGTTGAAGAGAAGAAAATAAAGATATGGGTTTCAGAAGTGCTGTAAAGTCCAGGTGGGATTTGTCTTTAAGGATCCATTCAGGAGCTGTCGGACAGTGAATGAAAGGCAACGTCCACCCTTAATTGGATCAGACCTGTCTATCTGAAATTGGCCCCAGGGGAGAGGGTGTGAGACCTCGTCAGTGAGTGCCGAGGAGTCGTCTTACCTCAAACAAATGCCTGGTTATTATCCTTTTCTATCCTTGGGTGAGGGTCTCCATCCTTTATCTGTCCCTGGAAGACTGAAAAGTTAGGAAATGGTCTGGGTAAGAAGCTGCAATGCTGGAAATAGTTAAAGGGTCACCACACATTGGGAAAACACTCAGCTTTACCCCCTAGGGAGCAATAAGCAGCGGGTCATACATCACTGCGACGGTTCACAAGTAAAGTGTCATGGTGATCACCTGAAGGGTTCTAAGTTTCATCAGGCCTCTGCAGTTGTTTGCCTTCATGCCATGGTGAGAATCAGGACTAAACCACATGCAGTCTTAGCTTCAGGGCAAAATCTTCCTCTCAGGAAATCCTCTCTTCTGGAACATCTCCTGGCTTGGAGGAATAACTTCAGAGAAATAAATGAAAACAGAGAACAGAGACAGATATCGATGAAGATATAGCTACTGTTGTTCTCTTGGTAGCTTACTTGCATGAAATTCTGATTATGTCACAAATGTTATTAAATAATTAAATTTTTCTGCCATTTTTTTTTCAGTTAATCTACTGCAGCTTAAACTGTTAGAACGTGAATTTAAAACTATTAAAAGATGCATTAAAATTGTTTGTAAAGTCTTACATTTGACACTTTGTTATTGGTGTGTTTGCCCTTTTTTTCTCTTTGAAAATTTTCAGTAGCCGGATTCCTAAAAATTGTGAACTGATTTTAACTATATACTTAGACCAATGTTAGCTAAGTTGAAAAGACATTTATATATTTTATTCCATATTTTAAAAAAATTGAAGGTGTAACGTCAGAGCATTTTCAAGCTGGAAAATCGAGTGCACTGGCGAAAAGATTACTAATGCCAGATGGGGGAAAGGAGCGGGACTTCCAGGGTTGTCAGTTAATATTGGTGAGTTCAAAACGTCTGCAAACTTTTCAGTCATTCCAGATTTCTATGTCAATTGGCTCGGCTGGGGAAAATGAGCACTGGCACCGGAGACTCCTTTCATAAATGCTAAGTAATCTCTGCAAGTCCTTGTGTAAGCTGTTACTATAGAAACAATAAAAATTTTAGAATGAGAACATTAATTTAAACGTGTGATTAACCTAGCAGCTGGAATCAAGATCTTCTGACCAATCAGAATCGCGACTTCAACAGATCTGTAATGTAAAGAGATTTCATCCTTGTACCATATTCATGAAAGGTTTTGAGTTTATGATTTTTAGGCATATGTTATCTATTCTCTCTCTCTCTCTCTCTCTCTCTCTCTGTCTGTCTGTCTATCTCTGTTAAGGATTACTGACTGTTACTGCTGCTCTGTTGGGAATTATTATTATGGGAATAATTCAGTAGAACATTAGATAATGACCATGACAGGCCCACCAGCGGTTTGAATAACATCCCTCATGTTCACATGCTTTAGAGTCACTGTCTCATATTTCACTGCACAAGCTGTTAAAATATCCCTTTAGCATGGACTGAGAAATGATCTCTCTCCAGAAGTGTGCATTACGGTGCCAAAAAGTGGAAGCTCAAAAAAAAAAAACCTTGTCAGACTATAGTTGCTGTGTGGCCATTAGCTGTGTGTTGAAAGGTCTCAAGTTTCCAGCAGTTATTTTTTTTTCTACGTACTCAGATTAAACTCAATCAGAGCTTCTGTTCTTCTCTGGGAAAAAAAGGATTCAAGTGTATCTCATGAAAGCAATTTTTTTTGTAGTTCAAGCATCTAAAAGTAAAGGGTAGAAGTACTGTACCCTGAGGTACACCAGTAAATACAGCTATAAAAAACCCATAATTAAAAGCTTATTGGAAAAACAAGAACACACAGAATACACACATAATAAATACACATAGAAGTGGATAGTTCATTTGCTCACATCCTGTCCATGGGTTATTGCTCGCTTTCCTACAATTAATTCATTAATCTATTCATCCTGTAATATATTAACCTTTAGTGACTGCTTCATCCTGGTCTTGGGTTGTCATGAATTTGGATCTCGTCCCGGGAATACTGGGTGTGACATGAGAACACAAAACAGATGGGGAACCACACCCACTCATACAGGAACTAAGCAAGAAGTAATGAGTAGTTAATTAACACTTATGAAGAACTACTAATTAATTACTCAGTATGTTAACTATTCTTCAGAATATTCTCTATTAACTAAGCAGTAATTATTAGTATGTTTTACATTTAAATTCGTGTGCCTTTGGGATAAAATCTGATTACGTGTGAAACAAATGAATAACCCTATTATCAATTGGTATCACAGGTGTTCAGATTAGTATTCTATAGTTAGAACAAATTTAGGCACACTTGAATGCATGCAGCGTCACTATTTCAGTGAGAACCTGGCTGAGATACATTGCCCTCCACATGCCCCGTGCTGGAGGAGCAGCGAGGCTCCAGCATACTTGTTTTTCCAGGATTAATTTCCCAATGGGATCAACCAGGAATGGAGATTTTAATCTTGTGTTTTGCATTCCCATGATATACAAGGTAACGTCCACCACCCACCCTGCCTCCTCCGTTCCTCTGACATGTTTTCTTTACAAACAGTAGGACAGTAAAGTGGGCATTAACAAATCTTTTTTTTCCTGCTTGTCTATAAGTCATACCAGAATCTAGGATCCTTAATTTGTGTGCCTGGGAGAACCCTTAAAAGTATTATGTAGAACCCTACAACAGTGTTTATCTCTCTGAAAAGGTCCCCTGAAAAGTAGGACTCATTCCTAAAGCTAAGAACTCTTAATTATCCAATAAACTCTTAAAGAACCGTAAAAGAACTCTTTTTCTAAGATTGTGCTAAATTTAGCTACCAAGATTGCTAAATTTCAAACATCTGACAGGTTCTAGAATCAGTGTGAGTAAGTTCTAGAAATGAAGAAGAAGATAATGAGTTTTCCACACAGATGTTCACATTGTCTATAATCCAATGGTTAAGCCTCTCATTATCCTTCCTATACAACTAAGCATATTCCCGTCCATCTCCAGAACCTCTTGAACCTGCATTCTCCATTTCTTCACTTTCCTAATGAGCCGGTGAACTATGGGTGTGTATGTGGGAGTGAGATGCACTAAATAGTGATCAGATCTGCTATGGGATGGGCAGTGAATGTGTATGCCTCCTTCACTTTAGACATATAACAGATATCATATAGTCTTTTGTGTTACATTTCCCATACTGTGAGAAACTTGTGAATGTGGAGGAGAGAGATACAGGATGAAAATTTTCAGAGATATGCTATGAATGCACTGGGATGATTCGTGATTAGTTTACTAACCACACTATGTATCTGCTCCTTTGTGGCTGCTGCATCAGTGGAGGGTGGTGTATAAAGGACCAAACAAATAGCATGTGAAAACTTCCACGGCATGTAATACGGCCGCAGCCCAAAAGCAAGAAGCTAAATAATTGTCTTACAAACTTTGACAGTAATATTTCTAGGGTTGCATCATTTATGGTTCACATAAACAGCAAATCCACCTCCTCTGCCCTTGCTGCTCTCCTCCATGTGCCTGTCCGTGTGCATGATTTGAAAGCTGCTCAGTGGAGCTACAGTTACCAACCAGAGGTTGATTGTTTTCCAACAGCATGTACTTACATTCACACTCTTTTGCTTTTTCCATGCTAAATAGTAAGTATCATCCTCTATTTTTCAAAATTTGAGTTCTCAAACTTGTTAGCCAGCACCAGCAAACACTGATTCCTCTTCTTTCTTCCTCATTGTCTGACTTTCTTCGTCATTGTTTTTCCAGTGCTTCCTTCTGGATTCATTCTATCATTTATAAAAATGCAAAATGTGGAAGGCGCTCTCTAGAAGTTTGTCCCTTCTGGGCTACTGTAGCGTCACAACATGGCCGCTCTGTAGAGGTGGACCCACTCCTTATGTAGATATAAAGGGCTCATTCTAAGATTACAAAAACACAATAGTTCATAATTACAGGTAATTATACATTAAGGAAAACAGACTTATGAATTCCATAAGTATATTATGGAATATATACTCCATTTGCTACATAGTGGACCTTTAAAGTTGTCGAAAGCCCTGTTATCTCTTACGCATGTTATAGCAGCTATGCACAGTCATTCCCTCACAGCTTTTCTTGTTTTCTGTCTAAATAATGCAAATAGTAAAGTTAATAGTTTAAGATAATAATAATAAAAAAACTAACTCTAACCCTAACCCATCTTGTCATGCTAGCAAAAAAAAAAATGCAAACTCCTCATCATCTTCTGACGAATCAGTAAATACGTGTTTTACCAAACATTATTCTATTCATCCTCTCTGTTAAGGTGAATGTGAGACAACATTTTTTTACCACATTTTGTACCTCAGTATGGCCTGTTCCCATGCAGCTGGCGAGGTCTGTGCCCTGTTATGTCATCTGAAACCTTGCAGGCAAGTTATTCAAGGAATCTGGGGTGCAGGACGGAGATCAGATTCAGATCTAGAGCTCATGGTAGAGATGCTGTGCATTCCGTTATGCCCTAATGGTTAAATACATTCAAAATAAAAAGAAAACACTTCATTTAATTCATTTAACCATAGTGCTCAGAACTTTTTTGGCTAACTCACACCTCTCCAAGATTTAGCACAGAAAATATAGCATTCTTAGGAAATGTTTTAAATGATGCCCACTATCAAATTTATTCTTCTGATTTTTTTTTATTTAATAATTTAAATACCGTCGGGGATCAAATCAAAGATGACATACTGAGATGACTTTCAAAAGAAGCACTTCTCAGACAAAACTTTCTGAGAGGTTCTCATTCTTGTGGGCTTGGACTCCTGTTGACTCTGTAAAAACACTCATTACAACTGTGTTTCCAGAGATTAAGCATGAATGGGGGAATTTAATGTTTATGAGCGAGGACAGCCTACAGCTGTGAGGGGAAAAATAGCATCCAGGAGTAAGTGAATGAGTAAACAAGCTCGCTCAAACCGTAGTACAAGACGTGATCTCTTCAGAAATGAATATGAAGTCAGATGAACAATAACGATGACTCTCCAGTGTAAGCACTTAATGCTGTGCAAAGTTTTCCACTTTGTACTTTTCCACAATGGCAAAGTCTTCACTCTGTACATGGTTTCTCGGTAAACTACGATTTATTACCTTCACAAAAAGACACTCTGGTGACAGAATAACTGGAACTAATTTTTCTCACAGATGTTCCACATCAACAAACATAACTATAAATAGATATAGAATATGACACGTCATGTGAATGCGAATTATACAATGACTAAGACTAACTAAACCACTGCAGCCACACAAACAACTATTAAAATGAAATAATTAACTATATTGATGCCAAAAGGTATCTGTACAACAACTAATCCTCCATTCTGTCACTGTCCATGTATCCATTCTGTCAGCACAGACCTTAATCAGGATGCGAGCCACTGAAGTCAAGGTTAAGAAATGGTATGGTTCACTTTAGGAGTGTCTGAATCCATATTACAAAATTCTCCCAGGCCTGAATAAGGGAAACATATTGTATAATTTATAGTTACAGGCTAAAAGGATATATAAATATTGTAACCCTGGCGAACTGCTATTTCTACCTCTTCTGGGGGGTCCAAGTCGTAATTAGGCCGAGTCAGACCCCTCAGTCACCCCCGTAATTCGAACCTTGCTCATTAGTAAAATAACAATTGCCAATGTTAGCAGATTGCTATGTCATAAGAGAAATAAAACACATCAGGTCATGCTGTTATTGGAAAATAATAAGCTTCGAGGTGGGATCAGTAAATTCACTTTCATCAAATCATGACTTCTTTTCCAATAACAGCACACAACCAAGAGTTTATACCAAGAGATGTTCAGGCAGCAGGGTAAACATGATGGGAGAGACGCTACAGTAATAGAGTCATTAGAGGTGAGTGACAAGTGATGCCTCTATTATACAAAACCTGTCTAAGGCAGCTGGAACATAAACAACCATAGGCAAATTGGCCATCATCCAGCCATCCACCTATCCATCCATTATCTATACTGCTTATCTGTCAGGGTCATGGGGAAGTTGGAGCCAGTCTCAGCTGACTTCAGGCAAGGTTCATTGGAAAGCTCTCACAAAAAAATCTTCTTTATTTACAATGTAGATGTTGCATTTTCTTACTGTCTGGCTCTGTTTGAGGCGTTCAATTACCTTTATATTAATCAAGAATACAATACAATACTATTTATCACACCTTTCTGCTGGACAGTTGTTCAAAGCAAAAACAGTGACTTTGCTTCCAATTATGAATTATTTTCCATCAAATCTAGGTTCGAGGTGGGAATACACCCTGAATGGGAAGCCAGTTCATTCCAAGGAACCGTACACACACATTCACACACACATTCACACCTAGGCTCAATTCAGAGTCACCAGGTCAACTGCATGTTTTCGTGGCATGCATGTATTCATGAGGCCAGAGGAAACTGGAGAACCTGGAGGAAACCTATGCAGACAGTAACTTGAGCTCAGGATACAAGCAGGGACCATGAAGCTATAAGGTTCTAACACTATATAACAACAACAACAACAACAACAACAACAAAGAATAAATAAACTGTTCCGGGTGGGAATATGATCATTATGTGTGTTATCAAAAGAAAAGAATTCTGCATAAAAACAGTTTGCTGAAAATGTGTATGTGTAATTTGCGTATTTAATGGTCAGTACTTCTTTAAATTATTAATTGCTTCATTTGCATGTTTTAAACTTTTAAAAATTGTAATCCTTTTTGTTATTATCCCGATAACAAAATCAATGTATGTATGGTGCGGTACCTAAATATAATGTAAGTATTTGTATAATAAAGTGTTACATTTCACTGTTGATGATCATGATGGTGATGATGATGCATGACGCGCGCGCAGCAAAGTTTTTGGGTTTTTTTTTCCCGATAAGCCAGGCCTGCAGGTGAAGGATATATCACATGGGCGCAGCAGAGAGGGTGGTGCTCTGCAGGCTGTATACTCTATAAAAACCTGTTTGCTGGACGCCAGAGCAGTCAGACACACTAACACACACGCATGCACACACACACCCACCACACACTTCTGGATGTGCGTTACAGTTCCTTAACTAAGGCACGTATCTCTGGAGCGCGTGCCACGTGAGACGCGCACGGTTTCACCGGGAACATGCGGTGCGACTGCATGAAAATGTGGTTTCCTAGATGTAGCTGTAGATCAACTAAACTGGAACTAATCTGAACACCTTTTGTTAATAGGATACGTTTTTTCCCCCTTTTTTTCTTTTTCTTTTGGAGTACAACCCCTGGGGATGGCCAAGACGTCGCTTCTGGATTTGGGCTTTTTGATTTTAATCGGATTAACAGCCGCACGTGCAAACGGTATTCTACATTCTTATTAAAAAGGATCATGATGAAAGTGTCGTAACAAGTCGGAGATCTTTAGAGAAAGTCCTGTGGATGAGTTATACATTTGGAATGTTTCTCATGCGCTTCGTGAAGCTTTGGAGGCAATGCGTCACACCAGGAATTTAAATATTATTCCAAGAGACTATAATTAATAATGGAATGATGTTCACTATATTCGTGTTTCTGTGAGTTTGGGTGCTCTTGATGCTGATTGGTGGCCTTAACCAAACAGAATAAAACGTTCATTTTTTTCAGACATGTAATTTTTTTCATCAAACCGTTTTTTCCTCCATTTATTTCTCAAAATGTAATGATTTCATTCGTTTGTTCATCTTAATTAGGCGCTTTATCCTGTGTTTGATCCAGAGCCTATCCCTTCGCAAGTGGGAATACATCCTGGATGGGATGCCAGTGCATGTCAGTGAAACATGCACGCACACATTCACACCTAGAGGCAATTTAGCACATAATCTATATTTATATAGTGGTATGTTTTTGGGAGGTGAGAGGAAACTGGAGAACCTGGTGGAAACGCACACGGATTGGGGAGAACATGCACAGAAATGTTTTTCTGTTAAACACAACAATAACGTGTAATACGGGAAAACGTGGATAAAAAAAAAACTTTTTGTAGCAAACCTAAATATCGTGATACATAGGAATTGTGTACGATATCGTGTATCGTGATGTGATATTTCTTGCCATATCGCTCACCCCTAGTTTACTCCCTGTCTCGTGCCTCAGGTGATCATATGCACTGTAAACGAGGAAATGCTTTACTTCAAACTCACGTATTGGTAGATTCATTTTTCTTTCACAGAACTGCTCACCTCTTTATTTTCCGGAATGTTTTCAGGCGTTTCGCTGCATCGGATTGTCGCGCGCGAGGAGAGCGCACTTGAGCCCGAGAGAGCGAGCATGGGCGCGAGGACAGCACCGGCACCGGCACCCACGGAACGAGCGCGCGGATCCCCCAGCGACCGCGACGTCGTCACACAATCGTCGCGCGACTCTCATCCGCGGAACAGAGCTAAACGGTGCACGTGTTACACGTACAAAGACAAAGAGTGCGTTTATTATTGCCACTTGGATGTCATCTGGGTGAACACGCCAGAGTGAGTGCACGCTTTTCTTACCATTTACTTAAAAATAATACTAATTAATCAATTAATTAAAAAGTTGTATTCAGGAAAAAAAATCGACCTATTTTAGATGATTTGAAAATTAAACAGATTTTTTTTCTCGATAATATAGGCTAAAAAACTTAAATAAATGTTCATACATACATAAATTATTGAATAAATAAATAAACGGCTAAACAACAAACAAATATTACCAAGAATATTTCGAATTTTAGTGATAAAAAACGAAATAAAAAGAACTATTACAGGGAATGTGACAGGATCTAAAAATATTTTTTTTTGGAACCAAAAATGAAATACATAAATAAACAAACAAATAATTATCAATCAATCTTGTTTATGATGATTATTTTGAGGTCTGTTTGATAATAAGATGATCATAAAATTAATATAAAACAACCACGAAGGGTAATGAAATTAAAATCACATTTTGTTTTTGAAAATATAAAAGACAACCATTACTGAAGTCAACGCCACATTTTATGTACAGATCTAGAAGTCCTAGAAATGTCTAGAAATATTTGGTAAAAGTATATTTATGCTATTTAAAAAAAAATAACACAGACGCAACACTTTAAAGCTCTTAAGAATAGACTTTATTATCTGCACTAATGCAGGAGGCCTGTTTCTTTCATTTGCCTCACAAAGTAATGACCGTTAAAATGTGCGATAATTAAAGAAAATCAAGAAGGTTTCAAGAGATTAGTAGTGAGAAGGTCTTCAGTTGTTTTAACAAGGAGGACAAGAGGATCCCAAATGTGTGAGAGATGAAAGTAAAACATTGGGTATTTGAACATAGTGCTGCAGTTTCTCATGATAGCATCTACATCCACTGCTAAGTAGAGAAAATTACAGGAATGCTAAAGCAGGACAAAGTTCCACATCTACTTAGTTTCAGTCCTGAGTTTCAGGTTTTCATCTGATCCTGTTCATGAGATCATTACAGTTGAGATCAGATGTGTTAGAGGAGAAACTTGAAACTGTCCTGAAAAGGTGGGCTGAACTGACGCAAAAAATAAAAAAGTTTTTTTTTTTGTAGAAAGAGAACATAATAAAGGTAGATGTTTAAGTGCATAGCATTTTGTTTAATTCACATTTGCAAGTCTTGAACATTCCTAATTTTCCTAATTTACACTTCATTCTTATGAAAGAAAATCCAAAACCGTAGCGTAACTCAGTTTGCAGGATTAACCCAATTAAACACCACAGTGTCAAAAAAAGGGTACTAAACTGCTCCTTTCATTCAAAACAATAAAAGTGGTACCTTTTTTTATTTGCAGATGTTGTAATGTAAATACGTAGACGTTAAAGAACACTTTTTAACCAATAATCCATTCATATCAAGTATTACTTATAAAGTACACTGCATGCAAGTCTGCATGTGAAAGATACACACTATGTACCCCTGAGGGTACTACAGCGTAAAACTACAGCATAGTACCCTTTTTTTCTGAGAGTGTATATTATTATATAATAACATAACAGTGAACACGTATCACTTGTAAATATAGACAGATGTGAATATTTTAGTCCATTTTATTTAGTACCTGTAACAGCCTTTTAAAAAAAAACATTACTCCTTGTAGTCATGTAGAGTTTTATACTTGCATGAAAATGAAGGAACAATTATTTCCTCCACACTGCATCCTAATCCAATACATCCCTAACCTGTACATTTAATTGTGCATTATAGATTGTGTATGTAGGTGATAACATTCTTAAACTAATTAGGAAATAACAGTCAACGCGCCTAATGATTCGATTCAGTTTCATCATTGAGACACGATTATAAACAGATTCTGTGCAAAACATGAGGCTTAATCCATAAAACAAGGCTTAATGTATGTCTAGTGTTTATTATATGTTTATTTAATCAAGCAGAATTCAGATGACTTAGAGAAAAATTTATGAATCAAAATTTACGCATCCAAATCGATCGTGAGAGAACTGGAATGTATTTTACCCTACGTTCACACTATCAAGAAATAATCCATTTGTGCCACTTGTAGATATGTACTGTTTAGAGTATTTCAGTTTTAATAAGAAACATTACAAACTAACTAAGCTTCTAAAGATAACTAATTAAACACATGAATCAGTGTGAAAATTGGTTGCTTGATATTTCATGTTAGCTGCTAGGCTTCGTATTAGCTTCTTCAATAGATTTGCAAAGCAAGCTAACTGCATTAGGTGCGTACACTCATCAGGGGCACCATCGATCTCTGCTACTTCCTTTCAAGCTTTACTTTCATTTGTAATATCTCTATACACATTTAAGACAGGATAAGATAAAACCACAGTTATAAGTTTTCCTCCTTTCCATTTTTGCATCAAACAGGAATTGGACGAAGGTGGTAAAGTTGTGAGTCAGATCACACACGCCGTGGGATTAGTCCGAGGAATTGTTAGTTTGGATTTGTTTCCGAATTTGCATAGAATTGAGTTTTGCTTGGTACGTCGCTAAAATAATGGCTCCGTGTCACGCACACACACAGAAAATTAATGGCTGCCTTACACTTGGTTGCGTGCAAGAATCGATTTATAACAATCCCTTATAACGAGTGTCCTGAAACTCAACCCAGGTGTTGCTACCAGTAACTATCAGGTTTTAAAAAAAGGAAGTATGAAGTGCACTGAAAAGGATGAAAAGGATCAAAGGTGTCATGGGTTTAATAGATTGCAATTGATGATTCCCTCCTGCCGTGTATGTGTTGGTGTGTGTGTGGGTGTCGACAGGCGTGTGGTACCGTACGGCTTGTCGAGTTACAGAGGTTCTCAGCGTGCACGGCGCTCGGCGGCAGACAGGAGAACGACGCAGCGATGTGTGTGCACTCTGCAAAGCGATTCTCATTGCAGCAGTTTCTGTGACGAAAGGTAATTATTAATAGTGATATCACAGCGTCTCGATTCTGATTGGATGGATCAATCTTTTTTATAACAGCAGCTCTGATAGAAGTTTTTTAAATAATTCGCAGGTTTATATTAATGTGCTTGTTCATTTGGATAAAAAGTATGGTGTGTAATTTTTTAATAAATCAAAAGAATTGCACTTGTGAGCAAATTTGCATTTGGAGTAAACCACTTCGCGACATGTTGTTATTGTAAAACAATCAGCTTCGGGGTGGTAACAGTAACCGTGCTTTATTATGGCACCATACTGTTGATTATTTTCCTGTACCACTGCACCTCAAAGTGTTTTATTCTTCTTATACATCAGCAATTTGTAAATGATTACAATTTTTCATTCATTAATGGACATATTGAATGTTTTTACCAATTTTACATTTATTCTTGTAGAATGTGTGGAGTTTTATGTCAAAGAGTGTCTTACTAAATGATCATTCTGCACTAGATAGTAGATATTTAGCTTTCATTGCCAAACATTTACTTATTCAGTGATGTTTTATGGGAACAGACCGCAATTTTATTACAATTTCGTGAACCTTTGAGCAAAAAATTAGGTTACAGGTTCTTTTTTCCCCACCAGCTGATGGTTTGATTGTTTTGTCTGTCTTTTTCTCATCCTATAAGGGGGAGGTTACCTTGACCATCTGTTGCTGGAGAGCTAAGCCATGCTGGAACTGTCCTGCCCATGCATTCTTCTGTCCTAACACCTGGGCTTACCTTAAAGAAAAGAGCTTATCTGTCTTAAGAGAAGGGTGAATTCCATTATCTAACTGAGAGACGTGACGGGAAAGAAGGAGAACACAGTGGTGGGATTGTGGAATGCTTACACAACCAACGAGCCTGTAGAATAATTCGGCATGTGATTCAAAGAGAGGATATTTAACACAACAACTGGTTTCTTGCTAACTCATCATGTTACAGCTCGTCTTCTGCAACACCCAAGGCTGACTCTTTGTTGATTATCGGCTCCGCTTTGTCGCCTTTAATTAAAGATACGCAGAGCCAGGAATTAAGACTAACTTGCTTATCTGATTTCCAAATCACAGGTTGGGCAAAAATCACCAATCAAGGTTTGATGGTTGTACACTGTAGCTACTAAGATGACACTGAGCTGTTTTCTCATTTTCCAGCCTACAATACCACGAGGTAATGCTTCTGATTAGATGGCACTTAAATATGGACTCGGTAAAAGAGAAACAAAAAATGAGGACTGTACATAAAGCAACAAATTTTCAGCTGTTAAAACACCAATCATTAACATGATCTATGTTTTATAATATATTATATTTCTACTTATTGCATCACATAAAAAAATCTCAGCATACAAATTCTAACACTTTATTTTGCCATATTATGTGATTATAATCCAACTGATTCCCCTTTTATCACTATTCATGAGTATTGTAAAAAAAAAAACAAAAAAACAAATCATTTCTTTGGTGGGGATTTAGGTGTCCTACTTTTCTAAAACATCAGAATTAAAATATATTAGATGTTGTTACTCATAATGTCTGCACTGCACTGACTGAACATAACAGGAACTATTGTGAAAACTGTGCATGGAAAGCTATTTAAGGAATAAAACACATAAAAATGAAACGACAAGACATGTCAATAAAAATTAATGGCATGTCATCTGTTTCCTCCATTTCTGATTACATTCAGTGTTGTGGAATATCCGTGAAACAAGTTAGTTCCTGTTCTCGCTTACATGACACCAGTTCATACATCGTACTGACTGTTACAAAGTGTCTAGGAAGGACATTTAGCACATGAACTGGAAATTCGCTCACAGATAGATGTGACTAATGCGCAATGAGTTGGCAGTGAGCTCACCAAGGTGAGTTTAAACTCATTATTTGGGACTCATGGCAATTCCAAGCATATTGTAAGCTAACTAACTACTTACAAAATCCATCCCAATGTTATTGGTAGTGCATGTTCACTGACAAACAAAGGGCTTTTGCATAAATTTCAATAGCTGGCTGGATGGATGGAGGCTGTATGGCTAGGTAGCTAGCGTGATTGTTATATGGCTAGGCAGCTAGCATGATTGTTATATGGCTAGGTAGCTAACGCAATTACAGTAACCTTTTCCTCTAAAACCTCTTAATGTTTCAAATGTTTTTAACAGAAATGGATAACAGTTGTATTTGTGAATTTGCCCAGAAAAGTTCAAATATGCATGTATATGATGATAAATTGTGCGGTGAAGTTGACTAGACTCTTCCTGGAAAATCTCCCATTCAGGTGTAGCCACGCCTTCTTTCTTTAAGGTAGAATAACATTTTAAAAGCTTATTTCTTTGAGAAAATAAAAAAGTGTGCAGATATCAGCATAGCAAAAACTAACTGTTTGAATTAGACACTGTAGATGGAAAGACAGTTTAGACTACATAAGTCACATGTTGTTTTGAAATTGAAACACATGGGGATGGGCGGGGCTAAACATTATACCGCAGTCAGCCAGCAGGGGTGCTGGACTTATGGAGGCTTCACTTTTTAGAGACGAGATCAGATTCAAGAATTCCGAATTCAGCAACATTGTGGCTATTTATTGAAACCTACTTTATTTTTTAAAGATGACTCGCTCATCTGAGTGAACGATTTTGTCTGACTAAAACATTTTTTCTGTTTTTGTTTGGCCAGATCTGTTTTTTTTTGTGCAGTACTGCTGTCTAATACTGAATTAAACATCACTATTAATATCATCAGTACCAGTGAAATTTGTCCCATGAGCCCAGTGGCACAAAACAGCAAACGAAAGAATGCAGCCTACTGAGCCATCAAACCTGACGTTCAAGTGTAATATAGATGTCCATGGTTCTTGGGATTTACTCTTTCTTTTTTATTCCAGTCAGTGGGGGGTGTGGACCTTAGAATGTGCCCTGGACCTGCTCACATGTGCTTGGATTCCCAAGGGAAAGGTACACAGGAGTGGAAGTTGAAGTAATGAAAATGAATCTCGCAGATGGGGATTTTTGGATTTCTTTGGATTTAAGAAAAAACTCTGAAAGAGGATGAGAAATATGTGGAAATGACATTCTATGCTTAAAACTAATATCCTCTATAAAAATTAACTGTTGACTGGCTTGTGTTTCAATTATGAACTTGAAAACCCATGGCAACAGGGAGCTAAACAAGCAGATTTTTATATACACTCATCATCCAGTTTATGAATGTGCAGGTGTACCAGTGTTCCTAATAAAGTGATCAGTGAGTGTATGTACAGATTCCACAGTGTATCACGCATTTCTCTTTATGTCAAAAAGGTTTCTTAGCTCCCTAAAGGGTTCTATTAAGAACTGTATCTGCAAAGGAGACCCTCAATTTTCAGTATACGGACCATATTACTATTTATACCGCAGAGCTGTTAGTTCCTGATTCTGATTGGTCAGAAGGCATTGATTAATTTTCACGGCTTTATATTAATTTGCCTCAAGAGGGAGAAAAAATTTTGTGATGGAACAAATGTTTATAGCTGTGTGCTCAAGGCAAAAAAAGATAGCAAGTAAATATATGCTGAATAAAAGAAAAGTCATCTAATATTTTTCATTATAAGTTTACTAGACATTTATTTATTTCAAACTTAAAATCAATTCTTATTCTATTAGCAGATCGTTCAGATTCCTTCAAGAAATACACACTTGAAATAAGCGAAATTATCCACCAATAGAATAATACAATTTCAAGCATGAAATATAATGGAAATCTAAAATGGGTCTAAAATGCGGATGTTCCCCAATACGAGGGATCGTAGCTATAAACAGATAAAAAGTGACATCATTATGCAATAAAAAAAGAAATTGTAGTTATTGGCTTACTTCCCTGCCATTGATTATTTTTCTATTACAGCAAGCTGCCTTATAACTGTTAGTTCCGGTCCAGTCATTTGAATGGATGAGTGGTGTTACAAAAGTGCCGATATTTACTAGAACAGTACTGGTACATTTATCAATGCATAAAATTCCAGTTTGAGCAATAGTAAAGTGTTACCACACTACTGCCTGTCAGTCGATCATGGCTTCTTAGGGAACTATTTTTGTTGGTGGAGCAAAAATGACCAAAAATATTTGGCCATGTTATGTCTGAAATGTCAGCTGCTTTATAGAAATTTTCTGGTTTTAGAACTGTCGCATGAAATGCAATATCACGCTTGCAGTCATGCAGTTTGCACTCTTGCTTGTGTGATATTGCTTAATTTAATAGATATTTATTGCTTAAAATGATACAAATGGAACTGAACTTAATCATCATAGATAAAGTGATGACTGCACATCCTGCAAAGTGACGGTGCAGTGTTCTGTTACTCCACATATATAATTTAACATCAGTGGAACGGAACTTAACAGGAAGTATTCTTGGCACTCAGTCCTGTTTGCACAGGAGGTCCACAGTGCACAGGAGGTGTAGGTTTTATATGCTTTCTTCCTGTGCACTGGACACCCTCAGCGTGTTATTCTGAACACTTGATCTTGCTGATTTTGGCACTCGAGTGCATTTTATCTGCAGTACATGAGCACATGGCTCTAATGGGTGAAACAGAAGCTCCTTTTTTGTCTTGGTAGAAAACATTGTCCAAATCTGGATGCAGTTACACACGCTATCAGCAGCTAACACTTTGGCAGTTTGAATTGCTTCACTTGTCTCTCTAAGCCAGCGAAGATAAATATCAGAGTGGTTTAGGGAGTTTTAGCCTCCTGTCTTTGACTCAAGGAGGACGATTGAATCTGGATACCATCTAAATGAACAGTTAAGACTCAGGATTGAGTTTATCATTTCAGGGAGCATGGAGGTGTCTTCTGCTTCCACTGAAAATATTTTGTGGTTGGAAATGTAGTATGTGTTTCTACAAGCTTCATGATTCAGCTATCTAGAATTTCATGGATAAGAATAGATCTGACTTAATTTTGTAACTATGTTGGTTCAGAGATGGATTGTTTTATTATACTTCTTCTCCTTCTTTCCCACCATGGCTAAATTAACACGGTGAAAGCTCTACTCAGAACAAAGCTTATGATCTTCTTCTTCATTTTTTCACAGCAGCCATCATCCATCTCGTCATCCATGTACATGTACTATCCTCATGTCAGTGAAGCATTAAAAGTGCCCCATTTAACAATTTTAGCTCCTTTTCTGAACCGTTCTTGGCATCTTGAGAACATGGGTACATATGTGTACGTGATTTGGACACATATGTGTACAGATCAGACTGAATGCACAATTGGGTTTATGTGAGCAACATTCTATTAAAACTGTGAAGCAAGACATTATTAGATAATAGAACATTTGGAGGAAATCGGTCATATTTCTGCAACATTACAGCCTGGTAATTGCTAGAACAAACATCATTAAATAAGCTGTTAAAATCATTTTTATGTAGGACATATTTAACAGAAGAACTAACATATCTTCATATCTCTTCATATTCACTTTAATTGTGGCGGCCTGAGAAAAGCCATGTAGAGTAAAGTCGACCGTTTGGGACATATCCGGTGTCACCTAAATGAGGATGGGTTCCCTTTTGAGTCTGGTTCCTTTCAAGGTTTGTTGCTTCAGGGAGATTTCCTCACCACCGTCGCCTCAGGGTTGCTCATTAGGAACACATTTATAAATTCATATGTTTAAAATTTGCAACCAGATTTTATATATGTCTGTTAAGCTGCTTTGTGACATCCATTGTTAAATGTGATATACAAATAAAGTTTAATTGAATTGAGCTTATTTATGACATAATAAAAAAAAAAGTTAACGCCATATAATTTTTACCCCAGGTCTGGCCTTGATTGGGAGTCTGTGAAACTGCACTCATTTTCAAATATATGCTGCTCAAAACTCCTACCTCACACATCCAAGCCTCCTGCTTCGCCACCCTGCAACCCCTCGAAACACCCCCTCAGCGCCTTGCCCCATTTTAGCATTTTTCAAAATTATGCAGTGGGTGGAGTCAGGCTCAGAGCTGGGGTGAAGCTACACTTTAATAACAAGAAAATGCTGCGAGTGACGTTTAACTCAGATAATGAGACAGAGACTAATGTGAATAAATATTAAATAGCGTAATTATTTGTCAGTAACGTTGTCTTTCCATAAGTTTAGGTTATAAATGTAGACGTACACATGTCTATGTATATAATCTTTACATGCAATTTTTAACTTTTCACTTTTGATGGACACCAAACTTTGCCATTTCATTTCAGGAAAGTAGTGGTTTTCTGTTGTTTTCAGAATTATGTAAAGGAGAAACTGTCCAATTTGACCATTTCAAGGGCCACAAATCACCACAAATCCAAACATTCCGTCATCTTTTGTTTTCATTCATACAGTGTTAGAGTACATGCCAAACGGATTTCCCTTCGCATCACCTTCTATTTGATAAAAAAAGTTACCTTATATAAATCTTTTATGTTGTGAAAAGGTTTTAACAGCTAAGTTGTGATTTGTAAAAGTTGATTTCATTTTGCTAATCATGTACAAATAATTCATGGAGATCTTCTTTATATGTTTTTTAAATTCAGAGACTAGCCATACATAGCCCGCAAAAGTATTTACAATGGAAAAAAAATTGACGGGGAACTTTCCGAGGATTGTGGCACTGTTCGAAATCTGTGTGTACCAATAAGATCTTTAGCTGACAACAATGTAAACTGTGTTTATTGTGGATACGTCATTTCTGTGGTTTTGGCTGGATTTTCCTTCTGGCACAAAATTTCAGGAAGCAAACCTTGAGGCAAAAAGTTGTCAATGACCTGTAGCATCCAAGCAATAAAGAGTTAGAGTCATCGATGATATCTGTGACAAAATTATAGCGTTTTCATTTTATATTGAAATGTCAGAAGGTGCGACCTGGCTGTAATTCAAATCACAGGTTTATTTTAATGTAACGTATTTTAACGTGTATGTTTTAATGCATTATAGTTTCTATAGTACAAATTTACACTTGTATAACAGACATATGACATAATCTTAATCTTCAGTAATTACACAAATCCATTAAATAATAAATGCATTCTAACAAATGAAAATTTATAATCATTGACTTCACGGAAAGCGTCTCTACTGTTAGTCAGGAAGTTTCTGCTGTGGGAAAGACTTCATGACAAAGAAGTTTGGGATTTGTTTTTGTCTTATTAAAATCCTTTGGGTACTATGAACATGTCCCTGCACATTTCTATTAATATATTTGAGATAAGTTGAGGTCATTCAGTCAACAACACATCGGCAAGAGACATGCATAAAAAAATGGCGTGCTAAAGGTTTTCAACCTTAGAAAAGATTTTAGAAAATCAGGCTTCAACTTTTCAGATTAGGACAGAATTGTCTCTTGACTCTAGGTCAAATGGGACCTCATTATAGAGGGAGCTGAACCTGTTCTGAACATTTTGATATAAAACACATGGGTATAATTTTATATGCAAGTGCCTTTAAAGGCGAATATAAGAAAATATACAAAAATTTAGTAAATGCCTTTGGCCCCCAAAGGGTTAACAAGAGAAACAACAAGAGACTGTTATGTCTTGGTCCTTCTTGGTACATTTTTTTTAACATCAAATGTAACTACAAATGGATTTTAAACATGTGCTGTGTTGTTCATTAATAAATGAAATAAATGAAAATATGAATTGCAATCATTGGAGCATTGTTGTGGAGAAACAAAACTTCAGAATTGTAACAGTAGCTTCACGTCATCACACTGATTATTTTCCTATAACAGCATGACCCAGACTGTTTTATTCCTTTCTTATGGCACCTACGATTCCAGACTTTGAAGTCAGATGAAATAAAGAAGCTCCTTACTGACAACTTTTATGTATTGTTCTAAGATTATGTTTAGCTTCTACACTGAAAAATCAGGAACATCCACAAACACAGTCTTCTCAGGAACCACAAAACTCTGATGCATGTAATTTCATTTGCTGCATTCATGAGTATTAAATACGCATCCGGTATTAAATTGCTTATTCCCCAAAACTGTATGTCCCAAAGGCGAACCAATCAAATTGATCAGAAGTGTTCTGAATAAAAATTTTCATAACATTCTGTGAACAGATATTCTTAAACTATCATATATTATCCTAGCATCAATATCCTTAATTAAAGAAACCTTGCTCTCAACGAGGACTGAGTTTATCAAAATACATTGCAGGAGGTAAATCTGCTACTCTAATTTAGAAGAAAATTACACAAAATTGTTTAACATTACATGAGATGTGAGTTTAAAGTACATTTATCAAATTTCTCCTGATCACAGTTGGAGTGCATGGTGTCAGTTTTCAATACATATTCTTCTCACGTTACTCTAAACCCTGGGCTGAAACCACTCACTGGTGTGTTTGGTCTGCAGCCAAAGAGTATTTAAATACATAAATACTCATTTAAACCCTCATAGCATTTTCCGGTGCTTTGATTAAAGCTGGGATTTAACATCCAGAGCTGTAGGGTAAGCCTACAACGCATGCTGAATCAGGAAATGTCCAACAGCCGAGTCCACTTTAGTCCTTCTGGTATTCCGGTACCTTGAAAAAGTGTTTCCTACCCACCTGAAAGGATAAAAAGAGTTTCCTGAGTCATTAGTTACGTCAAGCCACGAGGGTCATAAAAAAGAGACATTTTTTATGGAGACAGCACTGCAAAAGTACAAGTCTGGCACTCAACATGTTGCATCTGAGATGAACAGGAGAAGCACAAGTCCTGTGTGACCTCTTGTGATCTGGACTGTGTTTGCGTTTAATCAGCTATTGCCTAGAGGTGTGATCGGGAAATCTGTTATTCCTAACTATACGTCCCAAAAGAACATTTGGCAGAAGGTTTTACAGGTAAGTTATTGACACACGCACACACACACACACACACACACACACACACACACACACACACATACTGTAGATATGTTTTTGGGAGGTGGTAAGAAACCTGAGAACCCTGAAGAAATTGACACAAACACGGGGAGAACATGCACACAGTCCGTAACCCTACCTGAGGACGAACCATGGACGATGGATCACCTTGTACTAAGGAGATACAAACTGCTAGTAGTAAAAATGCTTTAAAATGTTTATTAATGAGGCTGGTTGAAGTTTCCCTTTGCCTCAATGTCTCAATTTGCGCAATAAAACAATTCCACAAAAATTTTTCAATGTTCAAACCACAGTTTTTGGCAGTTGTTTGTAGTTTTGGAGCCCAAAGCATGTAAAAAAAGAAAGTTATAATACAGCATGATCGATGATTATGCAACTGCAATGCCCTTGTTTACCTGAGGGAGACAGAGATATAATTTAGCTAAAATGGTGTGATATTTATGCCTCAGGTAGTGAAGGGCAAAGGAAAGGGCTTGTCTTTTGGGAAAGCAGGCACTTACATGCATTTCATTACTTGTGTTTGTGCATGGAATGTTGGCAGTGATGTTAATCAAGTTTGGTGTTGCGTACACACCTGAGGCAACGACAACAGTGTCATTAGTGCAATAGTATAATATTGCGAAGGGATAACTGTCCAATAGCTTAACGTTTCTCCGAATGTAACTTTTCCAGACTTGTTTTTCTTGCCGTTAAACGAGCAGGATGATGAGTTAATTTGCGGTCGCTTTATATAGTGTGTTTGCTTAAGTCATTAGCGTCTTTTCACTCTTGGGCCGTACTGTTTGATTACCGGTGGTAGCGGTGATAAAAGAACAGGCATTCTTTACACAAGTAAAAGTGCGATTGCACATCTTTTCTTTTTTTCTACTTACTAAGTGTTATTTTGTTGGGCAAAATATGAGGGGGCTCAGAGTCCAAGAATTTCCTCACTGGTGATGATGTTCCATTCTTATCGGTATATGACAATAAAACTTGAAACTTCAAACTTGAAACTTGAAGCGTGCATAAAAAATGTATTCTCGCCCCAGTTCAAAGTGCACGCTTTTGTGATGTAAAAAAGGAAACCAAGATAAATCATTTCAGATCCTTTTCCACCGTTAGCATGAAAAAACAACCAACAGAGTTCAAATGAATAACAAATAGAATCGCTTTGGATGAAAACAAACATTCAATTACCTAGTTGCATAAGTTTGCACGCCCTTTTATAATGGGCTTGAGTCTGTGCTTGGAAGTTAATAATCACATTCAAACTCATGTTCAAAAGTATTTATCATGCACCTGTCACCAGTGATGTGATTCTGATTAACCCCAAATAAAGATCAGTTGTTTTTCTTGACATCTTCTTGGTTTCATCTGACTGCGTTAAGCCACGGTCTGCAAAGAGCTTACAAAGCACATGCAGGATCTCAGAGATGGCTACAAAAGAACTTTCTAAACTTGATATACCCTGGAACTTTGTGAACACCATCATCAACGAGTGGAGAAAACAAAGCACCACAGTGACATCACCAAGAACAGGACATTGGCGAAAGCCAAAAACTTATCGGAGAGGCTGCCAAGAGTCCTACGGCAATTTTAAAGGAGTTGCGGGAACATCTGCTAAGTACTGATCGCTCCCTGCATGTGGCACTCCCTGCATGCGACACTCCCTGTATGTGACACTCTCTGAATGTGAGACTCCCTAAACGTGACAACAGTCACTTGTTTACTTAACATGTCTGGGCTGTGGAGTAGGGTGGCCAGACGTTCTCACAGGAAAAAAGCTAAACAAAACAAAACAAAAATCACTCCAAAACATGTGGCAAAAAAATGCATTATGGTCAGACCGGATCAAGGTAGAGCTTGTTGCGCATAATTCTAAAAGATATGTTTGGCATAAATACAGGAGGGTTGATCACCCTAACAACACCATACCCATGGTAAAACAAGGTGGTGGCAACATCATGTTCAGGGGCAGCTTCTCTTCAGCTGCGACTGGGGCTCTAGTCAACATAGATGTAATCATGGATAGCTCCAAATATCAATCTATTTTGGCACAAACCCTGCAGACATCTGCTAGACAGCTGAAGATGAAAAAATTCACCTTGAAGCATGATCCAAGCCAAAAAGGAATGGCTTCAGAAGAAGATCAATGTTTTGGAATGGATCTAAATAATGTCAAAAAATCTTTTGAAATGACTTGAAGAGGGCTATTAGATGGGATTCTCTTTGCGATTTGATAGATCAGGAGCATTTGTGCAAGGAAGACTGTAATAAAATTGCAGAATCAAGAATTTTACCCCAAAAGACAGAATGCTGCGTTACAAGCAAAAAGTGCTATAACAGATATAAGGTAAGGGGTGTGTGCACAGTGACATGGCCCATTATTAAAGGGTGTGTACACTTATGCAACTGGGTTATTGTAAGCATTTCCCTTTACTCTTTCCCCCTGAAACATATCTATGTGTTTTTCACCTGCATTTTGTTGCTATATCATATTAATGTATGAAAGATCTGAGATGATTTACCGATTTATCACAAAAACCTGCAATTTTAACAGGGGCGTATAAACTTTTTATATTCGCTGTAAGTGAAACAGGATCAAATGTGTCATTCAAATCGCTGTGATTTACAAAGAATAACACACTTCTGGGTGTTCTGTTATTGAAAAAGAATACATTTTGGGGTGGTAACAGTAGCGCTGCGTAATCACGCCATCCAACAGGTCACATGTTCTATTCGTTACTTGTAAAATATCACTTTGAAAAGCTACGTAATTGCCTTGCAATCTACTTGGAGTTGTGGATTTTCACACAAAATGATCTAAGTAACTATACTACTGAATAGTTAATCATATATCTGAATATATATATTAGAAGTTCACATAACATGGAAGATTAGCAAAAAAAAGAGCAGTGGAATTATGCTGTTTTTCATTTACTACATTTATCTACTTCATTTAAGCACCTGAAATGCATACAGTAGTTTTTTCCACTCTATCCCATGTATCCATAACTATATCCAAGTCTTTCCGTACTCTTCTGCCTCCAGCAAATTTCTGTAATGGCATTTTTACGTGTCATCACGGGTGTGCAGTCGGATTTCTTTTTGAAAATAAGGTGTTAGAATGAAAGGCAGACGTGTCAGTTCAGCCCACACATGGTTGGCACAGACACCTATACCAATCATTCAAGAGCAAGCGAACGCTGGTTACGTGGCAAACGTTGTTTTTTTGTTCCCGGCTGAGGAACATAATTCTAATTTGACACCAGATAAAAGATGGAGGTATAAATATGGCAATTGTATTAAAAAAAAATACCACAAAGATAGCTTTGAATAATAAAATGGATTCATCTTAGATTTACTTACAGTAATTTGTGTAAAGTCTAAAATCTCTCTCTTTTTTTTAGCTTGTAGACATGCTTACTTTTTATCAACCTTCTGTAATGCCTGAGGTTTCTATGTATTTGATGTGCTTTATTATATGAAGTAAGAGTTCAGCTAGCCAAGCTGGCCCACACACATTCAATAACCAAATAACCAATTATGATAATAAAGACATTTACCAAAGCCCCAGTGAAGATTGATCATGACATCATAGTCAGTGTCATAAATCTGGAATTACCTCAAGAGCAGTGGTGGATAAGGCACTGAGAATTTATACTTAAAGGTTCACTATGTCCCTTACTGTTCCCTTTCCAAGCTTGTATTAGAACGTACAGTAATTGTCGGAGTCACTTTCACTCTGCCACTTAAAAAAATGCAGAAGCCGCTCTCTAGAGGTTTGTCCGTTCTGGGCTACTGTAGCAACATGGCGGCTCCGTAGAGGTGGACCCGCTCCCTATGTAGATACAAAGGGCTCATTCTAAGCTTACAAAACACAATGATTCGTAGTTTCAGGTAGTTTTACACTAATGAATACATACTTATGAATATTATATTCCATTTCTGCTAATAGATCCACCTAAATCCTACATATTTGTCCTTTAATGTTGGCAATTACAGTAGATAAACTTTCCTCCACATGGTTTTTGGATGGAGTTCTTGTCTTCTAAACTGAGGTAAAGGAAATGCCTTGTTTCATAGCAGGAGTGTCCATCGTCAACTTCCATACAAGGTTAGAAAGAAAATAATAAAGGTCTGTTTTATTCCTCTTATACTACAGCAATTTGCCAACGATTACAATTTTATCTCGTAACTCATACATTTTGTCCATATACGGTTACATTTAATGCTGTGGAACATCCACAAGACAATTTATTGCCTGTTATCACTTTTGCCTCTGTCTTTAAGAAAAAACAAGGTTTCTCATGTTTATCAGCTTTAACTATGATGTGAACAAAGCTATGACACTGAAGACTCTTTCCATACATGTTACATAACCGTCTCCTTACAGAAAACATCAGTAATTGCACACAGCCATACAAGTCCTCGTGTTAACTGTTAACTTTTGAAACTGTAACATGTATTGGAACAAGCACATTAATATATGTAAATCTTACAGCTGGAAAATAATCACTTCAGGGTGGTAGCAGTATTTCCGTTTCATCTCTCCGCCTGGTTGTTGATTATTTCCCTATAACAGCATGATCCCATGTGTTTCCATTCCTTACTTGAGTCATTTTATTATGATCTTATCAAGCTTTCATGGGAAACAGCCTTAGTGCTTATAAGGATCACAGTTCATGGAAAAAGGTGTTATGGCCTGCTATTCGTGCACATTGACTAACAATTTGAAGATTGTGAACTTCAAACCAACAGTGAATAAACTTCCTTTAGACCTCAGGGTTTATTATTTAGAATATATTTAATAAAATCTCACCAGATATTTCATGCATGACTACCTGATAATTGTCAGGAGTTTAAAAAGGACTCAGATATAGAGTTCATATGAGACTTGGCATTAAACTCTATGGCCTCATTTATTCTTATTTATCTGGGTTTTTTTTGTTTGTTTGTTTAAATATCTTTTGGGTGTTTATGAACTGTATGTATAAGTATGTACTGTATTTAGTAACAAACATGGGCAATTAAAGCAGGAAATAAATTCATAAATAAAAGAATGAGTATAATAATTGATGTAGTTATGCATAAACTCACTGTACTGTGAAAATCCTTTGGGCAATTTGGCAATCAAGGGTTCAAACATGTGGGAAATATTGAAATATTAATTTTAGAAATAAGACATTTTTAGCATTAATTTCTTACATTTTGCATTTAAAAAATGGAAAAAATGACAGTCATTCTAAGGGTTATTTTTATTCAGGTGCCAAAAAAAATAATATAAAAAGTGCATTCATTGTATTAATATCTGACCTGTTAAGACTTTTAAAAGTGACTGCATGTACCTTTTTGCAACTTTGCCTGCAGCATCAAGATTTTGGCTTGTGACTCACTTGGATGGAACCGTGTTGCAGTTAAAACATGTTAAAAGGATGCTCAGACTACATCTTCATGGAAAGATGTAGCTCCATAGACTGAGTTTAGCACTTTAGGGGCTACTAATCAGTAGCTGTGAAACAAACAAAAACCGCAACAGAACCTGTTTCCCCAAAACGTACAACAGCCAACCACAAAAATAAATCTGACTTGAAAGCTTTGTGCCAGGAGAGATGGTAAGCCAATTTTGAAGCTCCTTTGAAGAAGAAGGGGTTAGAAAAGTGCAATGCATTCAGCCAGCCAGCCAGATTCAGTGTTGTTATTGTTGTTGAGAGAACAGAACAGATGTGGCACGTGACATGATTTGATACTGAGCTGCAGCGGTGACAATATATAAATGTGACTTCAGACTAAGTTCCAATTGTCAAAACATTTCATTTTTTACTTTTAGCATCAGCTTTCTTTCCTTTTTGATGGCTAAACCTCTATAAAAGCTGACACTTCATAAGGATTAAATCATTCATGGTTTAATCAGTGCATAAGTAAACTATTATTAGGCAAATAACCAGTGAGTATGAGATTTAAATCTGTTTCTTAGTCAGGAAATCTTTCAGTTTACAAACCAAAGATCTTATTTACTAAAATCCTAAATTGTGTGAGTAATCAGATCAGTTGTGTGCACAGTCCTTACGTAAATAATCACATTTTACTGCATTTATTTTTCACGTCTATTTTTTTTTTTACACACGATCTATTTAGATTTACATGTGATTTTTTTCCCCCCATATGATTCATTCATTTGCACATGTGATTTTTTTCATCTGACTTATTTTCTAGTTTGTTATATTTTCCACTTGATTTATTTTCACATATATATTTATTACATTCTATTATAAAATCATTTTAATTTTACATAAATTGTTTTTCATATGATTTTTTTGCAAAACTGACTCCAAATGATTCATTTAACTATTTTCCACAAATGATTATTTGTGAGTATTTTATGTTTGAAAGATGAAGGGGGCCGGTTTTAGCCCTGCTACCATATTTATACCAGCCTCCCTTAGGCCAAACAGTAATACTGCAGATTTATATAGACGCATGGTTAAAGGTGAACTCTTCCTAACCCAGACTGCAGAGTCTGCCAGATGCTCATAAATCCATACAGCACAGACGTGCTGCGATGTAACAAATAAAACTCCCATGAGGAAGTTTTTCATGATGTATCTGTCTCTATAGTACACCAGCGCTCTGCTTCATGTATTGCACTTTATATTTAATCTTCCACTGCGAAAGGTTAAGTCCAGGTTGTCACGCAGCAATTCATCACTTCCTGGCCACATACTGTGATGCATTACTGTTGATGAACGTGATAGTGGTAGTGCAGTGTGTAATGTACCATGAAGAAGAGCAAAAGAAATTGTATAGCCTACCTTCACTTCCACATTCACATTGCATCATAGGTTCTCAACCTTGGAGTCATGACACCACGAAGTCATGGAGAGGAGATTTTCTATCAACTGTTATTTCTTATTGACTTCTAAACACATAACCTTTATTTCTGGACAATAATTACTAATATTATTATTCTTAAAATTTCATTAGTCTTCATCTCAAGGACACTATTGTTAGTATCAGACCACTTTTTTTTTGCACTCCGTCGCAATTAAACTTGCATTTTCCTGCAGGAACACATCTCTAGTAAAGTTTGTAGCTCCTCTTAAGCTCATCATCCGCCACGCTGTCTTGTTAATCAGAGCCTTTATCTTGGACTCTGGCAGTGCACAGAGGCATTATTTAAAATAAAATATAAGAGTACATTTTGCATGGGATGGCTGTGATTTCTAGCTGGACACGCGACAATATAGAGGACGCATGCCTGAATGTTGCTATAAAAACCCTCGAATTATCAAGAAATTGTAATTGTAATGGTTATTGAACAGAATGCATTGTTCATAACGTGTCTTGACAACTTTGCCTTCATAATAAAGTTGGACAATGTCTACACATTGTGCTCTAATGGTACATACCCAATTCTGGATTCCCAATTCCCATTGTGGTCCATTATGTGACGGAAATCATTAGCGATATTCCCAATGAATTATAATGTGTTTGTATTCAGGGAGGCTTCAGGATTTCACATTTAACATTGCTAAAACCCTTAAACTCGGAATATTCTCCATCATTCTTGGATAATGGCTAGAGCTGATAGCCATCTGAATGGTCTGAATGGAATGTTTTACTACACATGTGGCCATGAGAAGACGCTTAAAGAGATGTTAGAGTGTACAGGATTGCAGAAATTTGTCCTTCATGGTCAAGCTGTTTATCACACTGAGAGGTATGGGAGCAAGATATACATTTTTCATGTTGCAGTAGAGAACAGAGAGGCTCCGGTTCTCCTGAGGTTTGTTCGGTAAATGCTAAAATTCATTCATAAGGACAGTCTGACAACTTCAAAATCAGTCAAACTGTCACGAGGTCTTTTTTAAAAACACAAAACCACATTCACATAATGAATAAAGCATGGTGTTGTTTCTTAGCCACAGAGCATACTGTTATCTGACTCTTAGGAAACATCCATTACAAAGGTCAATACACGGACTTGGAAAAAAAAGGAACACGATACTGGGTTTCATTTAAATCAGGAATAAATCACTTGGGGTGTCCTGTTACAGGAAAAGAATCAACTTCAACTTTAATATCTGTTAAAAATTTTATTCCTCTTACAACACGGTCAATTGGCAATACAACAATTTCTAATTGATTTAAAAATTAAACGTCATACTTTTTTTTTTTTCATTTATAGTTACAATTAATGATGTTGAACGTCCTGTTATGTTATAGCAGCTTGTGGTGGAAAATATAAAGTTACAGCTTTATCTCTGACACTGGAGACTCCTTCCATAAATGTTACACAAACTTCTCCTTATAGAAATTATACTGATTAAGAAATCTGTTTATTATTAAGCTTGGATTATTGGTGGAGTAGCAGAGTTGTTACTATAGAAACAATAACATAATTAAATGCGTGCGTTGATATAAAGCTGTGATTTTTCTTACAGTTGGGACCACTAGCAGAGGTGCTGTGATAGAAAATTAATCAACACTTTCTGACCAATTAAAATAGAGAATTCATCTGTGCTGTGGTATAAATCAAGTTAAAATGTTAAACCTGTTTCACTTAAAAGTCCACTGTGTAGGCTTCAGTTGATTGTAACTCGCTGAATGCCCCTGTCTTACCACTCCCTCGACAATCATGTATTAGGGCATACGGTGGCTGTTAAGTGCCTATAGAGCACTTCCAAGTACTTACATTCACACTCCCTTTCTTTTTTCATGCTAAATAATAAGGATGATAAGTATCATCCTCCATTCTTCCAAATTTGAGTTATCGTTATCCAGCATCAGCAAACACTGATTTCCGCTCCCTATGTAGATATAAAGAGCTCATCATAAGCTTACGAAAACACAATGATTCATGGTTACAGGTAATTATACACTAATGACAACATTCTTATAAATATTATATTCCATTTCTGCTAATAGATCCCCCTAAATCCTACATAGTGAACTTTTAATAATCATAATAAAACAACTTCCTGTTTTAGGACTCTGGTAATGACAAATTAAATACTGAAGGCTAATATAAAATTATCTATTTGTGTTCCCTGTTTTATATATGCATGCAGTTACACAAAGAAAGCATCAGGGGGACAAGCCAGAGTAAAAAATCCTCTGAGTAAAAGTTCCTCATGGGGCTTGTCCATGTCAGAGTTCACCTACATACTGTCAAGGCTGATTTCATATCAGGCTGTGTAAAAACGCATGAAGATTTGTTCAGTGGTAGTACTGAGTATTTTCTTACAAACTGAGGCAAAAGAAGTGCAGATGTCCTTTTTGCTGTCAAATAATGGAAGAGAGATCCTCAGCAGCATGAATAGTTAGATTGGAATTCAGGGCAGTTAAATCAAACTGCGTTCTGAGTTTTGGAGACGGGTCAGCACCAGAACAGCTCCACACTCCCACTCCAACAGATTCTCTCCATTCTCACCATTCATTCATCATCATTAAGCATTGTATCCAGGAATCACTGGGCACGAGGCGGGATACAGCCTGGATGTCATTTTTTGGAGTTTGGGGCACCAGAAATAAGGATATACATATAGAGTATTAAAATATATTATAAAACATTTTATTTATTTTCTATATTAGAATCCAAAAGTTTATTTGCATAGATGTAGGACAAAATGAAAGCAGTGAAATTTAAATAAAGATATTTAGTGAATTAAAGGTTACAAAAAATTAAAAAATTCTAATTAGAAACAGCACTGAACTGATCTCTGTTGGGCCGATACTAGCAAAAAAACTAAAATATCCTGGATCTCAGACACTATTACAAACAGCAAAGACTAGAATTGGATTTGGAAAAATATATATTTTTGGAACTGGAAATGTTTACATATAAAGAGACTTTACATATAACAGGTTTTTTATTTGTTATATATTGATTATATTATATTTACACTTCATTATTTTTACACTGAAACTGATTTTTGTGTAACTGTGAAGTACTGTAGTTACAAATAAACATTTAAAGCTTAGTAGTTTTTAAAGAAAACAGTATCGGTACGGGGCTGATTCTAATTCTATGTATTTAAATGATATTAAATTGGAATTAATTTTTTTCTAAATAATCTATAAAATATAGGTATTGTTTTCTTTCATCTCTCAAAGACCATACATGATAGAAACTTTTGCACTTAAGTGCATTGAGCTAAGAAAAAAAGTTTTTTTTTATGATTGTTATCCTTCCTATCCAAAGTTATCCTTCAAACCTCCTTCAGAACATCCAGCTGCCATCAGGTCATAAAACTGCCCTTGTTTCTTTTTCTTTTAGAAATTATGCCAAAAACTCCTCAGTTCTGAACCTTCTTGACTGGTACAAAGCCTCAACGCTGGAGACTCCTTCCATAAATGCTATACCCGTAAAAGTGTCTTCCCTTTTTTTTTTTTTAAATAACTCAATTTTAATCATTAAGCCAGCACATGTTTGCAGTTTAGCTTGAGTAAAGAATTTGAAGGTGTGCATCAACTTTAACTTGATTTGAGTAATGAAATTGTGTACATCTTGCAAGGTAAAGTGCCAGATGAGGTCTCAGAAATGATGAAACATAATGTCCCACTCAGTTAGCTTTCCAGTCTACAGATATGACATGGCACAGAATATTTTAGTACTCAGACAAGAAATGTGGTAAACTGCTAACAGGTAATCAGATCAAGCCCAGGTCAAAAACAGGTCCTGTATCACAGCTTTTGCCTGACTTTTAATCCAGTCTCTCTCTTTCCCTGTGTGTGTGCATGTATTTGTATGTGACATTTTTATAAATTATGTCTTAATCAAGAATTACAGATCCAAACACGTCCTTCTCTTCCCAGATTCCTCAGCTAGTTGCAAATAAAATTATGCCTCTGGGCCTCTTGGAATAATTCACTTCCCCCATATTTGGCTTTTGAGAGTAGGTTTTGTTGTTGAATATTATATGTAAACTACCCGGCCAAGAGTATTTGGACACCTGACCATTACTCCCATATTAACAGCCAAAACCATGGCTATTAATCTGATAATATCCATTAATAACTAATATCCAAAGAAAAAAGGCTTTCCGTTACATATTGGACCATGGTTGGGTGAGGTGACCTGGAGCATAGTCTGGTTCCAGTTCATCCCAAAGGTGTTCAGTGGGGTTGAGGTCAGGGCTCTGTGCAGGGCACTCGAGTTCTTCTACTGCAACCTTAACGTGCTACATCTTCATTGAGCTCACTTTGCGCTACCAACTTTATGGAAACAATTTGGGGAAGAAACACATATGGGAGTGATGATACACTCACAAATATTTCCTCCAAAAAATCTTCTGCATCTTATAAAAAAAAGCCAATCTAGAAACGTCTTTGGTTTGTAGTAGTAAGGGATCCCATACAGGTAGCAAGTAGAACATTTAAACAGAAGGTTTCTGGCGAGAGAAGAGTCAGTGCTTTTTAACAGTCAGTAAGTTTTCCACCACAGGAACGTTTCAGGGGTGGCTTCTTGGTTACATGACAAGCTTCATTTTGAAAGTGAGTGAGAACTTTCTTTTTTTTTTGAACAAGAAGAAGAAGAAGAAGCCATCACATATATATTACAGCAAAGTGAAGTTCTTTTCTCCACATATCTCAGCTTGTTAGGAACCTGGGATTAGAGCACACAGTCAGCCATGATACAACACCCCTTGAGTAGAGAGAGTCAGGGCTTGATCTCTCTTGATCTCCCAACCTTCTGATTAGTAACACAGAGACTTAACTGTTGAGCCATCACTGCATGTGTACTTTATAGGCCTTTACAGGTTCAAGGTTAAGGTTAATGACAACGCCTGTGCCTGTGACCATGACTTCACCAGTGTGTGGCCTCCTGAATCTGTTTCCTCCTCTGTCTCTGTTATTGCTGTTATATTCCTGAGAATTTCAGAAGTTCCCAGAAGGCCCAGTGAAAATTATTATAGTACCTGTTAAACTGGCACTCCTTGCTGTCAGTGTTTGCGAATTTGAAGTCTTGTTCATGAACCACAAAATTTCTTTAAAAGCCATTTGATCTGCGACTCCTTCCAGCCCTGGTGGCCAACCACATCTTTATTTTCAATCGCAAAAGAAAAATGAAAGCGCTCCCTTTTTATAGCTCCATGGAGTGCAATCAAACCAACGCCTACTGAGCAATAACGCGTTTCTCTTTACGTTTTTGCTGTGGACATCACGTTAACAAGGGCAAGAGGCTCAGCCAAGAAGAATTATAGTTGATGAAAACATGAAAGAACAACCACTTAAATCAAGGTAAGACCTTGAGTCCAAGAAGAACGATGTGTGGAAACATGGAAGAATAACAATTTACAGCAAGATGTGCTCGTGGCATATGGAAGTTGCACTTTGGACGACCCTGCTGACAGTGTACAGCTTAAAGCAGCAGGAATTCATAACAAATATTGTTCATAATAACTCAAAAATTATAGAAACAGTCCTGTGGCATGGCTGCGTTTTAGTATCAAGTGTCTCGATTCTCATTTTACTGTTAGACATATTATTGAGGTAACGTCTGAATCACTGTAGAGCTCAGCCAGACCAAACAAGATGCCTGGATGATGGATTTTTCACACAGACATTCAGAGTCACAAATTTCAGTTCAATTTAAAAGAAACCCCACAGTGATAGCAATACAGTACAGGCATGAAACCAAATCCAGTCTATTGCCTATAGCTGCCTCGCCACAATGTTTTGGGTAAATTCTGTGAGTTTTGAATTCTGGGAACTTTGTGGCAGCTCAATGGTTAAGGCTCTGGGTTAGCGAGCAGAAGGTCAGGAATTCAAGTCCCAGCATTGCCAAGCTGCTGCTGTTGGGCCCTTAAGCAAGGCCCTTGACCTTCTCGGCTCTACGTCTAACCCTGTACCCTGACCCCAGCTTCCTAGCAAGCTGGGATATGTGGAAAAAGAATTTCACTGTGCTGTAATTTATATGTGACAAATGAAGGCCGTTTCTTCTTCTTTATTGACAGCAAGAATTGACAGAAATCGTCTCATGCTGCTTAAACATCACCAAGACTAAGCCTCCATTCTTTTTAGCAAACTACAACATGACAGGCAACTGCTTATTTTCAAAGTGTGTCCATAACACAGCGCTTTTCTCGACACGATGCAAATTAGGTATGATGCAATAAAGCAACAAATCCAAACAATTGCCTCACAAGATTACCTGGACCAATCCTATGGTGCCTGTGGTCCAGTGTTTCTCCTGTTCCCTGATCACAACTTTATCTGCTTGGCATGCATAAATGGAAGACATTGGATTCATCTTACATACAATCTGTCATATGCAATCTCTCTATCTCATTAAAGGTGTATAGATGTTACAAAGAGCCTCAGAAATCGTTTGTGCCTCTGGTGAGGGTTATTAGTCCTGTCAGCCTGCTTTGCTGATTTCCAATAAATCCCAGCATGTAGCACGCAAATCAAACAACATTACAAATGATACAAGTGAAAGTATTGTAACCATATGAATATATGGTTATTTATGTTCTTTTCTGATATCTAGTGCTATTCAAAAGTATTTTTCCATGATAAGATCCATTTCCTGTCTCAATACTTCAATCCTGTCAATACAGTCTCAGAAGCAGCTTCAAGTTGTTCATATTGTTATATAAAATCCATGGATTTTTGGCATCAACAGAAGCGCAGATGTTTCAAAAATGTTTCTCCTCTCAAGGAGTTGTCAAACCTCATGCCTTGATTTGTGTGGTGTTGACGGTGCTGTCTCAACCTGCTACTTTTCCCAACACTGTTAAATAACAGAGTTGCCCAAACCTGGATTTTATTATATGTATCATGGATCCATCTCTGTTTAAAGAAATTGTTAGCGTAAGATGGGAGGATGTTGCCCAGAAGGATGAGTTTACATCCAGATCTAACAGGAGATCTTTCCAAAGGTTACTTATTGTTCACCCTTCCAAGGTTAACACTTATTCATTTATTAATGTAGATGTGGATCAGGATGAAAACTAATGGGTCGGAAACTGACACATATGCACTTCCAAATTCTGAATTCCTCAGCAAATTGATTAAAACGATCACAAAAACACTTGCCACAAGCCCAATAAGAGTGTAATACAAAGTATATACATTTTTGGTTCCAGAATCTGAAAAAAATAATCTGAGAGAATCTGAGAAAATAAATCAAATGAAAACCTATAATCCAGGTAACTTACTTAATCAAGCGTACACCCTCTCCCCTAACTTACACCCCTGAGGCATTTCTTTTAAAAACACTTTGAATATCAAAAATATGGGTTTTTTTCATATGCAGTACGATGTGTAACTAAAACTACAGATCTTCTTATTCCCTGTTCGGGGTCGCGACAGCAGATGATCTATCGTCCACTTCATCCATTTGACTGGGGTTTTTCCACCGGATGTTTTTCCTGACGCAAACCTCTCAATTTATCCTGGCTTGTTACCAGCGCCACGACGCGCTAACTGTGCCCCCTAGTAGCTGAGACCATTCGCACTCACAATCACACCTATGGGCAATTCAGAGTAGGCAATTAACCTAATTCACATGTTTTTGGACTGTGGGAGGAAACCCACGCATGCACGGGGAGAACATGCAGACTCCACACAGAAAGGCACCCTGGGTGACCCGGGGATCAGACCCGGGACCTTCTTGCTGTGAGGCGACAGTGCGAACCACCGCACCACCGTGCCACCTAACTGATACTATGTGCAGCAAGACCTCCACAAATTCAGTTAGTGATCCCTTCAAAACCCATCTTGAACTTTTTCTACATTCACATGTTAAATGTTGAAGCTCTGAACAAAATATTCTTCATCTTTTCTTTCCTTTGCAGTCGCCCATGAGACGGCCGAGGCCGGTTTTGGTCCATTACATACGGAATAACCGTACATAAACAGAATGGATCGGTCAAAAGACTTTAAAATATAGATACATTGACAAATTTCATGTTACAATTTAAGATCTATGGCCTAGAGTGTCATTGGATTGTTGTGACTTGATTAGCATCAAAAATGGCAACCTGTTACTTAATGCAGAGGATTCTGGGAAGGGTGAGCCGAGCCCTTTAATGCTGTTACTTGCGATGATGAGGTCTCTAGATCAACATGAGACATTAATCTCCCAAGATACTTCATTTACTGGATTTTCGGTATGATCCACGTAACCCATTGCTATTATTTCAGGATTTAGAGCGTTATCATGAATACCTAAATCTACAGACAGCCAAAAGGGCCGTGTATTGAAATATAATATTTACTTATGATAAACAGTTAATTGTATCTGTCTTGTTATGATCTTAAGTTATTTTGTCATTATTGCAATATAACTGAAGTCGCTTTCCTGAGACGATGAGAGAAATTTCTTGCGATAAAACGATCTTATGAAAATAAATGTGTTCTTGAGATAACAAAGCTGAATTTGCAGAGACTTATGGTGATTTATGGATTAGAATGAATGCATTAATATAAACTTTCGAGTCAGAACTACTTTCTGAGCAGACAAGCAGGTTAAACTTGTACAAAAACATACGAGTGTACTGAAATTCATTTGCAATATATATGTGGTGCCCTGTATAAGTTTTAACCCCCAGTTCAACAGTGTTACAACCTGGAACTGAAATCAACTTAACTGGTATTACATGTTACGAATGTGCACAAAATAGCCTAGAATAAGGAAATAAAGTGGAAAAAATGTATATAATTTGCAAAACTATTTAAAAATAAAAGTCCTGACTGTGTAAGTATTTACCTCCATTGCTGTTAAATTAATTGTTGTAGAAAGACACACCAATTTTATTTTAGCTTGCTAATGGAAAATTCATTACAAATATATAAATATTTTTATAAATTCTCACAAATCGCCAATAGCTGAGTTTATTGCTGTATTTAGTAGAATAACCGGACCAAATCATTTTTCTGGAAATTTTCACTTCGATTATTGTACACAAGTTGATTTTAATTTAGAGATAGAGTATAAACTCATTTGAACCTTCATCAGGCCTTAATTCTTGAGGTGAACTAAGGTGCTGGAAAATATTCATTGTTTATGCGCCAGGTATGCAACTGTACGTTTCCTGGAATTCTTTATAGAGGTTTCTGTAATTACAGGATGATACAAAATTACATGTTACAAACAGCATGGTGCATTTTACATCCATCATCTGTGAGTTCATCTGGGTGCTTGTGGATAAACCTGGTGTAGTGCTTATCAGATAGTCTGTTAGTTACATTCCTTAAAGGAACCCAATTTGCTATACTAAACATGCCATGATTTATGCCATATAACCATCTCAGTCCACTAAAGACACCATTATACACTCAGAGTTTAATAGCTTCACTCCCACCTTTACAGAAAGTGTATACTCCCATACCATGTAACTGCATGTAAAGAAAAAGGTACACGTTGCTTAGGAACAGTTCATTCAATCCATTAAATGGGAAATTATTAGCAATATAATCTGGAAAACCTAAGAAATGTATTTAATGAGTAAAATTTGAGGGCACTGTATAGTTTCATTTTGACACTTTTCCAGATGTAGAAATGAGTTTTCTTTTTTTTCTCTACACAGCAGTGATTTCAAAATGATCAGCACCCCCTACTCTTAGCACCCATTTGCATCAATTCACAAGCAATTTCAGGACATAACATGATGATCATGTAGGAAATGTGTGTGATTTATCCTATAAAGGCATTTCTTTAATCCTCCACTCCACTGCGGTCGAATGAGTGGAAAATCTAAATCTCTGTCACATTGTGATAGACAGTTCATACCTAAAGTATATCTAAAAGACTGCATGCACTTTAATGTTGTTCTGTCACTGGGAAACTTGCTCGAATTTTATTGCGGATATATTTACACAGCAGGACCGCAAGAACGTGTAACATCACAAAATGTATGCCTCGCGTTCCTCGCAGGTCATTAAATGCGTTGCTACCCATTCGAGAAGCTACCGCTAATCCTGACCACTTTTATGTAGCACACCGTCCCACGCCAATTCCTCCAGCTTCACAGTTTTCCTGTAAAAGAGTAATTGTCACGTTCAGGATCCACAAAACTTTATCACATTTTAGGAGGAGAGCTGTTTATTTGAGGTTTTAAATTGTTCCTATTATTGCTTCACCACACAACATTCCTTCCAGAGAAAATTATACTGTGGCATCCAAAACCTAAACCAGTGGTGTGTGCGCATGTGTGTGAAGAAATCAAAACCCATCGCCAATAATACAAAAAAAAACAAAAAACAAAACACAATATCCCCCGTGTGTAAAGCCGCAAGAAATACTGCCCCCTGGTGGCTGAATACACTCTTCATATGAAATACCCCACAACTATTTATACCATTTATTCTAATATACCACAAATTCTCGCGAGAATGGATAACAAGATATTACAACACACACACACACACACACACACACACACACACACACACACACGAAGAAAAATAACCTGGGGAGAGAAAAATATCCAAAGGGGATTTGCAGGAAGATCCAAAACAAACAGCATGAAGCATTATTACCTCAGTCAGAAACATTTAGCAGATGTTTTCCCCCTTTTTTGACCTCTTTTCTTCTTTAAAGAAATGAAGAAACGTCTGTAAAATGACAGTGTTGTCCGAGGTCATGATTTCCCAAACTTCTTCGCTCATCTCTAGACAAAACAAAACAACTCACAGGTATGCTATGTGAAGCAGCAGGACTAGCAACGCTTTTCATACTCTTCAGCGCATCAAGTTGTGCGCAGTAAAGCGTTTTCACTAATCATCATCGCCATTGTGTTCGTACGATTCTCACTACTGCACATCCCTCCTGATCTAAGTTTAACTCGGAGCTGAGATCATGTCTTCAGGATGGAATTAATAGCCTTGAGTTCGTCGCCGGTCAGCGGAGACAGGTCGTATCCTCGCAGTTCAGGCTTCCCTGCGAAATGAACCAAAACTTTTCATTTGCTGATATTTCTCAAAATGATCATTAACACTGTGTGAGGAGTTACGACAGTGCTCAGCTTTGGGAGACGCAATTGTTTACCAACGTTCCAAACATACTGTACATCCAGTGACCTATACGCAACTCCAGAATTATTGGTACGGTCTATGAAAAAAAAATCAATAACGCAAACACTGGGCTTCGTTTTTCAACCTGGATATGGACAAATCAATTCATAAACCTTCCGTATGAGTATTTACACATCATTATCGTCCAGAAACAGCCATCTATAGTGAAGATATCCTGGTATTTAGTACAATTCATGTCACGAAAAAGCCCAAAAGCATCAATGATTGTGGCAATAATTCTTGACCAATGTTTAAGTAAATTTTTGCTAAAGGAAAAACAATGAGTCCTCTTTCTCCTGAAGGGTGTCAATACTTCTGGAGTCGATCATACACAGGAAGGCATGCTTTGTTTGCGAAGCCAATATCTTTGCTATATTGCTATGCTATGTGCTAACATGCATTACTTTTAACATTACTGTAAGAGCAGATTACCTTGTAGATCATTGAGCCGGTTTACTTTTGCTTTGAGACCTTTACGGAGGTTGTTGATCTCCTGCTCGAGCTGCTCCTGATCTGTTGAGAAGAAAGTTAAAATACTAATATTACTACTTCTACTACTACTAACAACAATATTTAATAATAATAATAATAATAATACACACCGAGTAAGAGTTTAGTGAAACAGAATAGGTGTTGTAAGAGCATGGACTTTACCTTTCTGAATCATGGACTTGGTGCTCTCCTTTGGAAATTTAATGAACATGTTCCCAAAGCAAACCTTGACTTTGTCTGTAATTAATATAAATGAGAATGATGAAATTGCATGCAAATAACATCTTTTTTTTCCCCCACCACAGCGCTGTTGAATTCTCTTTTCTGATTGGTCAGAAGATTGATTTCATTTTCTAGAACAGCTCTCAGACAGGGTTCGTATAAATGCGCTTGTTAAACTGAAAAATATTGGGTTTTTTTATGTTGTGTAATCTGTGATGTAACTTACTGTGTTTATTCAACATTCATGGAAGGAGTCTCCATTTTCAGCACTACGTAGCAGTAAGTTTTTGGAAAAGTTTCAGGACAGATGAACTTCCCTGCGTTTGTTTCGGATTTTATTTAAAGAAAGGCTCCCGAGGGAACGACTGATTATCGCCGTAAGTGATAACAGGAACTAACATGCTTCAAAGGCATTCCAAAAGATAAAACGCATCCATAAATGTATAAAAAGTATGAAAAATGTTGAGCTAAGTGGCTGACAAATTGCTGTGGAATAAAACACTTCATGGTATGCTGTTTTGGGATAATAATCAACTCTGGGTGGCCACTTGTACCTCCGCTTCATCACACCACCTCCTACTCCTATTCTCCTGTAACACGCCACCTTGTGTTATTCCTTACATAAAACAAAACCTACATCACATCATGTATAACTTTGTTTTACTGATTTTACAATGAAACCAGAATCTAACAACCTAAACCGCAGACATATTCTAACAAAATGATCATGTTATTTAAGGACAAGGGAAGGAAATAACGTTACACAATACATGAAGAGTTCTGTCATGCTCTGACTTTTATATAAAACTTAACCAGAGGTTTAAAATCTTGATGTTTAGTGCAGTCACCGTTCTCAGGAACGCTGTTCTTCAAAGCATTCATCGCTTCCCGGTTTCTGTTTCTTCTTACGTCCAGATCAACAATCTGCAGTCAGTGGATGAGAGCTAGTTTAGCTTCTTGCTAACTTCAGACTCAACAAAATCAGCATTAATATCCAGCACTATGGTTCATACCTGCTGTTTGTCAGAAAGCACATCTTCAGCAGCGACTTCTACCTCAATCATGTAATCCATCACTCTCGGAGAATCCATCGTGCTCCTATATGAGGAGTTTGCACCCTGCAAAATAAGTCCGCCTTGTACAGGGAAACGAGGACTTGTTAAAAGAGGTTCCGCCTAATTTTCGGAGCGTGCGTTTTAATTGGATATTTTGAAATAAAACAAAAGTATAAGTAGGGTGCCTCATATTTTTCATTTTCTTTACAAACCATAATGTATCTGAGCAAGGAGTAACGAATCAATAATACTAATTCGACTCACAGGAATTTGTCAAGGCTACTGAAATTGTGGACATACAACAATTCGTAAATAGATTTTCTCCTATGGTGCTGGATACCCTGTAGAGACCGCTAGCTCTTTTTGTAACCCATTCAGATCTGAAATAAATTTGAGACCGTATATTAAAATTTCTGTTGAAAATCGAAACCTGGGTGCATTATCAGGACATGACACTAGAGGTCACTGTTGCTGTTCTATATTAAAAACACTAACACGAGTTTGACCATAAACCGGAAATCGG
>JAQMYM010000016.1:3315995-3335926 GCA_030014255.1 Parauchenoglanis ngamensis
GGTGACCCGGGGATCGAACCCAGGACCTTCTTGCTGTGAGGCGACAGTGCTAACCACCGCACCACCGTGCCGCCCCTGGTGGATTCCTAAAAGCATTTTTTTTTAATGCAAAGCAGTTTTTACCTTTGAAAGAAAAAAAATTATTGTCTTTCAAAATCCATTCTAGATCTCCAAAAAAATAAAAGGTGAGGGGGGCCAGTACTTTTTTCGATCTGCACTGTATGTTTTTGTATCAGGAACTGGATTAAAAAAACACATAATCAGTTCAAAATACCATTAAAAACAATCAAGATCATTTAACCCAGCATCATGCATTTAACACAAAATCTGGTTGCTTCTACCAGGAGGTTAAGATCTGGGTGTAGATGAATCCTTTGGGCTGATGACGATCCCAGAAATATACAGTACATCTAGATAAACACAGAAATAGATAAACAGATTTGCGGTGAATTTGACAATGTCCTGATTTGATGAAACTCATCATTACATTTTGATTGGAGGGTGCCGGTATTTTTGAAGCTTGTATTTTTTCAGAAAAACTGCACAAAGTAGATAGAAAAAAAAAATGTTAAAAAAAACTTTGTGTTTTCTTCATGTATTTACATGATATTCTTAATTAGGTCTTTAGTTTTTACCATAATGATGTCTTTTTGTTCTGTTTTAAAGCTGCAGCAAAGATGGCGGTGTCTAGCAGTAACCCGTTTCCTGCGGAATCAGAGCTGGCTCTGCCGTTCCTGAGCACTGTCAGTGAAGTGTCACGGCCTGCCAGAACCATCCGCCTCCGTGACATCTACAATCCTCAGCCTCCACCTCAAAGAAAACCAGTGGCAATAAGACCCCCGAGTCCTCGTCCTCGTCCTTGTCCTCATCCTAGTCCTCATGCATCTGCACCTACAGAGTGTTTCTCCTGCCGGAGCTTTTCCTGCGAACCTGAACCGAGAACCATCATGAGGAGAAGATCGCGCTCTCTCCCTTCCTCAGACGACACGACGACTCGCAGGTGCTCGCAAGTCCGATTCATCGATTGTTTGGGCCTCGAGCTGGAACATGTGAAGTTCTTCCGGGCCAGCGAAGACCCAAAAGTCCCAGATCATGTCATAAACATGTTACTAGCCAGCTCTGAGCTTGCATCTGGGAAACATTTAGAGCTCTCACTGCCCTTCTTTCAGCCATATTTCCCCGAGAACATCAGCAATGAGCCTGATTTCCTCGAGCGGCTGTGTCATTGGCGTGTTTGCCTCGAGCAAGTCCACTGCTCTGAGCTGGGCATCACTGGAACAGCACAAGTTCTCAACCTGGCTTTTGAGAAACACGTCAGTGTTCGGTACTCATTCACAGACTGGAAAAGCAGTGCTGAGTGTAAAGCGTGCTGGGTTTCTACTGTGCATCGAGAAAATGTTCAATCAGACGTGTTTCGCTTCCGCTTGCCTGTGCCACCGTTCATCCTGAAACCAGGAGCCAGTCTGGAGTTCGCTCTCTGTTACCGAGTCCTCGGTACTGAATACTGGGACAACAATGACGGACAGAACTACAAACTGGCCTGCCATACTTACAAGCTGATCGTGCCTAAGGAGTGTGAGGACAGCATGGTGCACTTCACCTAAAGCCTTACTCATACTGCATCAGTTTTACATCAAGAGCGACAGAATTTGATCCTAATTTCAGCACACTGCTTTTGTGTCAACAGATTCAGATTTATATTTTAATAAGCTCATAAATTAATCCTGCACCCTGAAGTTTTATATTAGGTTCTACATTTTAAAAGAGTTTGGTCACATTGAAGCTCATTGTTTCAGCCCCTTCTGTTTATCGCGTGCCGCTGTTCTGGCTGAGTGATTGCGATTTCCGGGGGGGGGTTTTCTTCTTTTTTATAGCTGTAGCAGTTGTGTAATAGTTGTCATTTCCTCTCTGTGACTTCACTCATGAAGTATTCGGGTTATATCAGCTTGCATGCACACTTCAGGAATTTAATCACCCCTTACTCAATGGCTTGTTGATGCTGAACCAGGGCTGCAAGAGAAATGAAGTGTAATTCTAACTAGCTGAATGTGTTGTACGATGTATTGATGGAAGATTTTTAATAGAACAATATATACTGTATGTGTACTTTTAAAATACTTTCGGGTTGGAAATTTCAAGTCTTTACTAATGGGATGGTCATGTAGATCTATGTATGTTGTCCGGGAGAGCAAAATTGTTTCTGGGTGGGAGAGATAACAACTTTTTCTCCCCAGTCAATCACTTCTATCCATAACTGTTTTATCACAGGGTAGATCTGGCTGGTGGGTGGAAAGTGGCAGGTGACAAAATTGGGGCAGAAAATGTTGGGGGAAAAAAACAAGGTACCCTAGTAAAACCTTACTGTATAGAGGTTCCCTATCAGAGACACTACCAAACTGAAAGTACCCTTTTAGTACACTAAGAACCGTTAACAATTGAAAAGAAGAATCATTTGAAGAATCATTTGTATCTATGAGTGTAGTTGCCATTGCTGTTCTCAATCTTCTCCAACCTTAAATTTACCCACTATGCTTTTGTTCTATGCGTAAGTATTAGAAGACTTTTTCTGAACTCCTGTAGTTTTGTCTTTTCACCACAAGGTGCTGCTGTGTACGTTGGAAACGTTATTATACAAAAGATCGCATCTAACACCCATTTCAGATTGTTTCTCAGGTGGAATCCTAACACATTTTTACAAAAAGCTCTAGAATAAAGAGTACGTAGAACCCATGCAGAACACATTTAGAAGCCTAGAACTGTTAAATATCCAAAGAACCCGTTTTATGTCTATATAACTGTTGGTAGAAACTTTGTTGCATCATCAACCATTTCAATTGAAGAATACATGAAATTCTGTCTAAAGTAATTCTACTTTCTGAATGAGTTCTTCCTTGAGCATTTTTCTAAATTTATAAAGTAATTATATTTTATCAATTAACAGACAACAATAAACTGTAAGTACATTTAACAAAAGGGTTCATGAGTTGTGGAACCTGTGGAAAATGCTTTATATAGAACTTACAACATTTAGAAAGCTAGAACTTTTAGAACCTTTTAGTAGACTTTATAGAACCTTTCTTTTTAATGTGTTTTTTTTCATGTGAAATTATCTATAAAGTGATTCTACGTTTAACCTTTCTGAATTAGTTCTTTTGAGAACCCTCTTTTCTAATTTTCTAAAAAGGGACAAATCAAAGATCCCTTTAAGATGCTAGATGGAATCTGTTTAGTAGTTGAGAGGATCTAATAAAAATAAAAAAATAAAAAACCTTAATAAGTTCTTGACCACTCCTATTAAACTAATTTCATCAGACACCCTAAAGGTTCATTGGGTTTCTTTTTGGCAAATGTTGTATATATAACCCAAGGACATAAAATTCAAATTTAAAAATGTTCCATGAGAACACTTTTAGAAAGCTATATGTTAACTGCTACAGGTTCCATTAAGCACCCTAAAAAAATCTCTGGTTTGTCCATTTAGGGGTTTCTTAAACAATAGGGTACTAGGTGGAACCTGTACAAAAGATATAAAGATAGCCTAATCACGTAGTTAATAAGTACGTAATTAATTTTAAAGTAAAAAAAATTTGCTAAAATGCCTGTAATTACATTTACACTCTTAGAAAAAAAAAGGTTCCGTGTGACACTCTAAGGGTTCTTTGATTGGTCCCTGTGAAAAAGGTTCGATATAGGTTCTCACATGGAACCATATTTTTCATTAATAGTGTACATGATGTACTTACAAGCGTTACAGAATTTTTTTAATTAATTAAGTACAATTACTTTGACTAAGTTGTTTTCGCTGCTACAGGTTCCATGTAGAAACCAAACAAATATTTGATGTGTCCTTCTGAAGGAACCCTTAATGGGATTCCTTTAGGGTGCTAGGTGGAACCTGTAGCAGTGAAGACAACCTAATCAAAATAATTATCTTCAGAGTGTAACAATAGTTCATACCAAGCCACATCACACCACCCCATGGTGGATTATTTTCCTATAACAGATACAGGAAGCTACAAAGGTTTTATTCCTTACATAATCCCTATCTGGGTATAATCCGGATACTCAAGGCACATATTAAAGGTGAACTGCCATGATACAGGAAGCAGCGTCTTTCTATTAAACTGGGATGAGAAGCTCATAATAAATAATAATAATTTTTATTTTTTTTAAAAGATATAGTGAAAAATATCTACTTTTCTGATGTTCATAAATACTCCAAGACTTTTTCAGTTCTTGTCACATATGTACAAATTAAAAACCTCTCACAGAGATAAAAGAACACTGTTATTCTATCTATAATTTAATAAGGGTGGATTGAAAGGGTTTTTGTTGTTGTTGTTTTGTTTTTCTTTACAACAGGAATATACAGTATCTATTGCTTTTTCTCGTTTTATTGTATATTTGCACTGACCTGGTGACCCTGCAGTGTATAGACATAATAGGTTAATTAGTTTAGCATAGTCTATACAGAGCATTTGAATCTTTGCTAATTTAATCTTTCTTATGCCTGCGATACGGTTAATTGACCAGGAGTATGCTGACGTTAGATAGTTAAAGTCTGACCTCCGTTTGACCGACAGTGATTTCTGCCCCGCTGTCTAGCAGTGAGTCGATTTTCTTTCTCGAGTGATTCAGGAGTCTTGTGTTGTTTTCCAACACATATCTGTCCTGACCTGGATAACTGGGGTTTCAGCTCCAGGCCAGGTCAAGGGGTTCAAAAGGATTAAAAGTTGCACTTGCACTAGTTCAGAAAAAGTAGACAAATAATTTTAAAGGCTAAATAAAGGCTGTAGAGTTTGGGTTCAACTGTGTAGAGATCCTGTAAATGTGAAGGCCATATTGTATGATTTACATAATTTTCATCTTCAACAACCCATCCAGTGTCCTGTGCGTGGGGGCGGAGTCATCCTGAAAGAGACCACACCCATGAAATGTTTCATCAGAGGTTAAAGGTGATCAGCCAGAAGAACTACAGAATTGATTTGTAGTGGCACTTGGTTATAAGGGGTCAAAAGTGAAGACACACAATGCGAACAAAATAAGTAAATGCCCCCTACAGCATAACAGAGGCACTATTGTTTTATTGACACACATCTGTGTACAAAAATGAAAGTTAGCATTATTCATTTTGTCATTATATATTTTGTCCTACTGCATGTACTGAAAGAAAGAAATATAGGCTCAGGCTTGTATAGGCTCAGAAAACATTCATGGACCAGTTACAGAACAAATATTATTGCTTTAGCAAATGAATATATAAGAAATATTTTTTCTTTAAGAATCATTGTACAATATACTGTATATATTGGGTTAGGCAACTCTATCCAATCAGTATCTGTTTACTATCTAATAATGTCTTTAGCAAACATCTGTGTATAGTCTGTCATTTTTATGAAACCATTCTCAACCTAGTGTGAACATATTCCTTTTTTCAGTACCTCTTTTTCAGGTTCTCAGTTTCAGAACCAAAACAGAAGCTAGAAGTTTGCATTCTTTACCTTGATATATTTTGCCAATACATATTTTATCCTACTGTATTTATTGAAAGTAACAAATCCATTTAATTAGTTGAATTTTTCTAACATCTAAAAAATTATATTTCTTCATTTGGACACAAGTGAAAGATTTGCACAGTTTATTTCTCCCAGGATGCATTGTCCTGTTAAAGGTTTGTCAAAATCAGCAATAAAAGAAGAATAAATAAATATTTCTTTAATGAAAAATTGAGATAAAACAATTTTTCAATCTAATTTCAAAGCATTCTATGGATATTTATCTAACCCAACAAAACTCTATATTGCCCACTATATAGCTTCAGTCACATTTTGAACATTTCTGTGGGTGCCAGTAATTGTGATTTGTTTGTTTTAGTGATTTTGAACTTTTTCAAACCCAAAATTTATTTCAATTTCCCCAAATATTAGGACTTGAATAATTTACATTGCCTCCTCGCATAATATTTCCAGTTTATAGAAAGCATATACAATCATGCCAGTCTTGCCATTAACTTTGTTCTTGTTTCAGTGTGATATTAAGTTTTTGTAAACCATCTTACCAAGGTTGCCAATAACGGTGTGTATTATAACTCTCTAGTAATATTTCTGTAAAGCAGTTAGTTTAATCAGTTAGTAAATAGCCTAATTGATGAATATTAATTGATATGATATGATATAATGCTAATCTGATTGTATCAGGTCAAACAGAGCACGTAGAAAGAATATAATCAGTCCTTGCAGTCACTGCTGATTCAAATGACAAATTTCCAGATCTAATGAGTCAGCATCAGAAAGTTTTTGGGAGGATTTCTGCCCACGTCTCTGTATGATGAGCCGCTTGACCCAGTTAAAAGTACGAAGAAAAGACGTAAGTCAATTTTAAAGCTCTGTATTAATATTAATCAACTGTGATTCCTTGGAAGTGACTGCCTACATATTTCCTGTAGGTGTGATGACAAAAGAAAAGACAAAAGCCTTAAATGTCAAAGCTATCACAAACACACAAACAGTAAACAGCAGGTCTGTGGTGTGTCGTCGAGCCGCCTTTGTGTAATGGTTGGTTTGTAAATTAGAGACTCGCTGAGACACGTGAACTGCACAATGAGAAGACGAATACAAACACACAAACTCTGAAAACATTAGTCTACATCATATAATTTGGACATGGACTCAAACATCACCTTTGTTGGACTGCAGCGTGGGATGCACACCTTCACTGTTTACTAAAAATAAAGACAGAACCTGAAAGGAACCACGCCACGGCTAGGCCTTGTATAGCAAAACAGATTAAGAGAGGCACTAGTGTAGGATCAGGGTACACGAAGACTAAAGCAGAGACAGCAGTAAGAACTTAACTCATACAAGTCAACGATTAACCATGAGCTTGTTACAGCTTGTCCTGCCAAGAGCTGTGAAAATCAGATGGCCACTTATCTTGTGTATAAATTTCTAGAAAATCTTACTTTTGCTTATATCCTTTATTTATTTCTTCAAAAAGGGAAATTATCTGCCCATTGAATACAATGACTTTACGCTTAAAAGTGTTTAAAAAATGTCATAGTGATCTACAATTTGTATGTAATAATATCATAATGAGATATATTTGTGGGGGGAAAAAAGGGTTTTGCTAGCTGAGCCATATTTTTTATTACTTAGACATGCTTACTGAGCATGAAATTGCATAAATAATAAGTATTAACTGTTCATAAGAAAAACATACAGAATGGGACAAAGAAGCAAGAAGCAATGCTGGGGCTGATTTCTATCTAACCCAGACTGTAGATTCATGCAGCATATCAGTGATACTCCTGTAAGGTGATTACACAGAGTGACACACCCCTTAGATAACAAGATCTTGTTTTAAAGCAAATAGCTATGATGAAATCTAATCAATTTCCATTAACAGAGTCCAAAGACAAACAAAGGGGAAGTGTATGTGATGGTAGTGTATCTGTGATGCACAGAACCTAGGGATTTGGTTTTCTGTTGAAGGATTTAACCACCTGAATGCCCCCACCTCTCCCTTACCCCTCCCTGTCCATTTGTGTATTATGGCGTATGGTAGCTGTCAGGTGCCCATACTTCCAAGTGCTTACATTACATTACATTTTTCTGTGCTTAATAGTAAGTATGATCCTCCATTTTTCAAAATTTGGGTTCTCAAACTTCTTTTCTTTTTCTTCATTTTCCTTCTGGTTCTTCTTTCCAGATTCATGCTGCCACTTGTAATAACACAAAACCCAGAAGGCGCTCTCTAGAGGTTTGTCCTTTCTGGGCTACTGTAGCGGCACAACATGACGGTTCCGTAGAGGTGGACCCGCTCCCTATGTAGATATAAAGGGCTCATTCTAAGCTTACAAAAACACAATGACACACAGTTACGGGTAATTATACACTAATGACAACATACTTGTGAACATGATACTCCATTTCTGCCAATAGAGCTCCTTAAATAGCACATAGTGGACCTTAAAAATATTTGAAACTATGGAGTGGAGATCTACTGCAAATCAGAAATGCGTGTGCACCACGGTGAACTTGTTTTGCACAGAATTAAAACATGTATCCGTTTTCTAGTGCCAGAAAATTTTGGTCTCTTTTTTGTGCAGTTTTTGAGAAATGGGTAGGCTGGATTCTTAGCTGAGATCTGGCAACCGTACTTTCAGGAGTAATGAATGCAAACGAGGTGGAGCTTTTACTTTATCATCCTTGTTTTTCTCAAAATGCTTTTGAAGGAGAAGCTAAAAGTAGACAGACTGAGCACATATTACGCAGTCAAAGTACAAATTACACAAAAGAGCAGATGACCAAACTGGACTTTAAGTGTTTTTTTGATATAAACATGAATTTCAAAATGTTGCTTATCTGCTTTTAAGTGTGTGTGTTGTTCAACACTGATAGCTTAATTGCTGAGCTATCGATATAGATATTAATATCATGAGCAGATGTTTGCCAAATCCTATGTGCCTGTCCTGATTGGCAAAACACAGTGAGATTGAAATGTTTTTCTTGATTTTTTCATCAGTGCTACAATTTCCTGATCAAAAGTCTGATCTATCTCTGTAAATGTGTCTTTTGTTGCTGTTATATAACGACCACTGAGACACACTTGGAGAGTGATCTGCTTTCACTAGACCGAGACATAAACAGTAAATCAGACATGGATGAGGCTTACATAACACATATTAAGAGTTAGAATGTATTGCGTTACACAAACACCTGATGACAAGTCATAAACCCTTTTTATAAGCGTATCATCGTGCATTTCCAGGAGTTTCTCTGTGTGTGAGAGAGAAAGAGAAGGAGTATGTAGGCGTTTTTTTTTCTTCTTCTCTCAAATCCATGAAGAAAAAAACACCCTATTAGCTTCTCTTCAGGGAGAAATGAGTGTGACAGTGGTGGAGATCCAATCTGAAGCATTTTTGGGCTTTACAGCTTGGTGTTACATAAGAAGTCAATATGCATGTGCTTAAAAGAGGACTCCCTGCTGAACTATGGGATTAAAATACAGCCCATAAAATTATATTACAAACATCTCAATAATTCCCTCCACCTTTAAATATTTTATCCAAATAGCTCCAGACTTCACTACACATGGAATGTTTAAAGAAAATTAATTTCATACGTATATTTTAATGAATCACATTAAATCTAATTATTTTTTGTTTGTGGTGTACTTCATGAATTGACTTTATTTGCCTAGGTTTTGCTAGGGGCAAGACTTCCCTTTAAAAATAGTCTTTGAAACTACAGTACATTTTGGAATCCTTAAAGCAAATCACAAAAATTCATATACAAAAGTACAGATTTTATGGAAATTAGGCAAAAGATGGAGCAACCGGGATTGAGAGTGACAGATCATGGTCATCTGTCCCATTGACGTAATCATGAAATACATCCTAGCCTTCGTGTCCTCTGTTCATTAGTGACAACATACACTCAGTTTACATCACATAGCATTACCTGGTATCACATGTTGGGATCAGTTGGAATTTTTATGAGTATGAGTAAATATGTGATACAGTATCAGTATCAATGCATTACTAATTTAATATAAATAACTCCAAATTCATGAGGGTGTAAACTTTTGCTCCAAGTTCCTCAGTCTTGCATGTTAGAAGGAAATTGTGACCTATATACAAGTCTTTAATAAATAATGCTTACAAAGGGAAAGCATGGGCTATTCATTAAAACTGTTAATGTTCCTTTCTTTCTTTCTTTCTTTATTTGTTTATTATTATTAAGTTTTTTATTTTTATTTTTTTTGCAGACAGAGCTCTAGGAGTTTGCCTAGATCAATACAGAGACCTTTAGCCCTCCAAGTCTTCCTTCTCTGTCCTCCTCTCATTACTCTGTTCTTTTACAAGATCAATCACATGGCCTGTTACTCGAGACACGTTTCAGGCTCTTATTATTGCTTCTCTTTGGTTCCTAGAAAGTCCCTGAATGACGCTGTAAATAAATGATGCGCGCGGCTGCTCTGTCCTCAATACACACAATGGCGAGGATAAGAGATATGCTCAAGCTCAGGTCATGCTGCGAAGGCCGACTGAGAAACAAACAAAAACAGTTGAAGTGGAACGACGTTGATATGCCAAAGTGAGTCTTGATATGCTTACAACACAGGTTTGCTCTAAAATTTTATTAAACTGTGGCAATTTCGCAAAGTTCCTATATTGCTCATTAATCATGATTCAGATGGTCAAAGATCTCACTGCAGTCCTTCACAAATGACTGAATGTCTGGTAAGCTTTCTTCTTAATCCCGCCTTAAGCTCATCTCATGCTAGACTTCTCCATATTTCATTTACGGCACTTAGAAAGTGGGGAGTGGTGAAGCAGCGCTTTGTTTTTACGTACCAAAGATCTGGAGCACTTTACCATTAAACATTCAACAGACTCCATCTATATCTAATTTAAAAAAAATATATATATATAAACACAAACCTTAGCTTTTAACTAGCTTGTATTATTTTGCCTTACTTTTACATTGCATTTAAATTACTTTTATATTATTCTAATTCACTGTTACTATTGTTTTTGCATCATTATTTGCCTTCTTAATATTTATTTTTTTCACTACACTTATTATTTCATTATTTATTGAAACTGCTTTTTAAATGGCATCAAGGTGCTTTTTCTTCTTCTTCTTCTTCTTATTATTATTATTATTATTACTGTAACTATCATGTAAGTAAATGTCTGCTACTTTAAGACATGTTAGAAAATGAATCATTTGGATTACCTGGACTGAGTTTGTGATTATTTAACCATAAACTGAATCATTCTTTTTTCTTTCACAAAATTCCTGTCATTTATGGTGGAATTTTCTTTTCAGTTTTGTCTGTCACCAGTGGTTAAAGATCAATAAATCGAAAGGTTCTTTACAAAACCAAATATGATTCTTCCATGCTGTGGCGCTAAAGAATCATTTCAGAAAATGATTGATGAATTATGTTTATTACACATCTCTCCCCAATTCAAATTCTTTGTCACACACAAAAATAACCAGACACTTTTGCAATTTCGTAAAAATCCAAGTCTTGTATTGTGCAGACAATAAATAATGCTTACAAAGGTAAGACATGAATATCAGACATATATACAGCAGATACGAAACTGGAGTCAAGTTTTAGTAAGGTGTGACTACAGTACCATCACTGGGGAGGAGAAACGCTTCACATGCAGGACCTCTTCATCCCTCACCCCTCCCTTATATTGGCACTGAAAGGCGTTTTTTTTCCTTCATTTTTTTTTAAAAAGAGTCTTTAAGAAAAAGGACCTGGGTTTGTTTGCTTGATTTTTTTTTTTTCAATCAATGTTCTTTTCCATCAAGCTTCTTCTTAAGAAAAAAGAAATGAATACGAAACAAAGCCAGGTAGAGAAAAAACTACAGGTGTAGCTTGGCTGAGGAGTTTTTGGAGTTGCACGAGATTTTGCAGAGACACAGCCTCCGAGCTTCCCGAGATAATGCCCAAAAAAAAACTGCAGGCCCTCCAGGGACCCATGGGCCACGGCGCAGCACGGACCCTCCTGAGGTCTTCCTTCAAAGTCCAGCACATTCTTCACAGAAGAAACCTTGCTATGGCCGGTGGAACCTAAAACACAGAAGAAACAAGAACACCTGTGAGGACTTCATAAATCACACACGTTCCTAGTGGCTATTCTCGTCGGCAGAAATACGGACTAGCATAAAAACAAGTGCAGGCTAAATATGAGGGAGCATTTGTTATCCATGTCATGTGGTGCTAATGTGTGCAGATTCCAGCAGAAGGGGGCGCGCCGGGTAAAGACACACCCACTCACTCACGTAACAGAGAAATGAACCCCAAGCGGTGTATGATATGCAGCCCTTTATATTATTATTATTATTATTATACACATCACAGCACTCTATCGTTGAACATTTCACTATAGCAGCATGCCGCAAAATGATTTATTGCTTACTTTTGTACAAATGTGCAGTTGAACTGGACTCTTTTATTAAATTTAACTTTGAAATAAATATCAACAACTGAAACGGTGATTCTTTGCTATTGTGAATTTGCATAAATTTGATTGTGAATATGATTAAAATATTTAGTCATATTTGACCTCACTATCAGCTACTATTAAAGTTATTAAACTTATTTAATGTCATAGCTATAAGCCTTACTGACTGGTTACTTGAGACAGTTGAACGGGTTTAATCTAAAACTCAACAGGTTAAACACCAAATATTAATAATGTTAACTTGGATCTAACTCTAATTTTAACAAAACTAGATGAAAACAATATTTCTGTCATACAAAATATTCCGAATGTATATTTTAACACAAACATATTTATCCAAAGGCTATAAAACATCTCATTTTAAAGGGGTTCATGTAAATTTAACCTTTTTTTATAGAGGTTCCCGGTTCCACAATTTCAGACCACAGCCAAATAAAGAGGGTGTATGACAGACACACTGACCTGGTGAGGTGTTTGCTTGAGGCGTGCACCTCCATCTCGTTGCTCTTGAACTCGTTCAGCTCTTTCCGTATCGCCGCCTGTGAGAAAAGAAATGAAAAACCAACTTTTGAGAGAGAGTTGTTGTAAAAATAAATATCAGGAAAATGATTAATAACCAGCCACTTGATGTGATTGTTAAATTAATAAACAAACAGTTCAATAAAAGATGATTAATGGTTGTTTTTTTTTTTATTGCATGTTGCCAGTTTCTGAAGATTTAAATCCTCAATCATATAATATAATCCAAAATGCTAATTCTTTTCCAGGGTTGCCGTGTTATGCCTCAAAATCGCATCGGTCTGGAAACAAGATATAATATAGTTTAGATGTAATTTGGCAACATTTTGAGTTAGCTAAATTCAAATGAGTAAAGTTTTAAGCTGTACTTCATTCAATCTGGCAATCGTGATGTCTACATAATTCCCATTTCTGAGATGTGTAGATCTGTTTTTTTGTCATTCTGGAGAGGAAGTTGTACCTTGTCAGCAGCAGACAGTCTGGTCCAGGGTTTGTCCGCTCTCCTGTCGTAGTCCTGAGCTTTGGCTACTTCGACATAGTCGCTGAAGCGGATGAGGATCTTGCGGTCACGTAGCTCGTCTACAGTGGGACGCTGGTTCAGCTACAGAGGAAAACAGACGTGTTTAAAGACTCGTTTGCTCAAGATGGCAATGTTTAAACATTTGTGTATAGCAGTGTTAGTTTTTGTATTAATCTCAACACAAAGCAGCTCAGAGAGATGAGTAAAAGTGTGTGTGTGTGTGTGCGCGCACAGGGTAAGAGATTAGGATTATTAACATTCATGGAACTCATACCTTTCTGTTCAGTCTCTGTTTAATTTCCCGCCTCTCCTCCTGCTCCGTCTGGTCATTCCTCTCTGCGAGACATACACAACAAGTCATGTTAGAAAAACCCATCAATAGGCTTCTGAACAGAGACAGGATGGGACAAAGACTTTAAGACAGGAAATGAGATCATGTCTGAAAGAAACTTTTTATGTTTCTATTTACTGAAATTTCAAAATCTCAGTGAATGTAACTGAGATATTGCGTTTCTGTTTTAACATTTGCCAACCTAAGCTGACCAAGACCACCAGAACACCTGTCATGGAGTGAAAAGTAAAATTCTGTGCAGTTTAAAGGGACAGTCAATGATAAAAAGCACTCATGCCCAGTCTAAAACAAGCCCCAGACCCAGAGCTTAGAAGGCATGCAGTGAAACGTCACAGTGAGAGGACAGCTGCCCAGGCCATGAGACCAGCAGCTCAGGACCAACAGAGCGCGATGAATGAAAGCTTCAGCTATGTCAACAAAACCCCAACACATGGATACAGTGAGGAGCTGCTGCATAACTGAGGGCGCGGACACACAGCTGCCAGCTAAATATATAGTCCCATACAGATCCCACATGACTTTGTTTTCGCACCTTATATTTCAATCCAGTGAGTGGTATTAACTTTATTTAATATTAAATCTTGTTAATATTTTTATTTTTAATGATTGGTAGAAAAATCAGTGATGGAGGTGAGATAATGACTGATGCATGTTTTTGGATCAAAACATAAAGAGATTTTGGGTCCAAATGTAAAATCTATGAAATCAACAATGGCAAAACAGATATTTTCCAAATAAATAAGTTTCATTTTTTTAAAATCTCAGACAGAAAAAATTAAAAGTGATTAACTGTATCATGATATGTAAAATGTAATAATAATAATAATAATAATAATAATAATAATTGAAACCTTAGCTCTTACAACAAAATCCGCATTTTCTACCAATTTTCCACAAAAAAATTCTTTCTTTCAGTAGGCTATAAATACTTTTCCATATTTTCTTCACAAAAGTTACAAAAAAAAACAAAAGGTTTACACTCTACTCTTTATATAGTACTCTTTATACCCTTTATGTATACTCTTTTCTCTAAAATGATTATACTCTTAGAATTGACACTTTGGCTTGGATGGCATGATTATAGGCATGAAGGTATTTATGTAGAATTCTTATTATTTAATATGAAAATAAAATATTTGTTGTGTTATTAGAATATAATAACATTAATATTAACTGGATCAAAATGCAGTTATTCAATTAAGTTATGCAATTAAGTTATTCCTGAAATCATTATCCATTTAACCAAACTCTAACCTTTATTATTATTATTATTATTATTATTATTATTATTATTATTACTATTATTGTTGTTGTTGTTAAATTTTTTTTTTTTTTCAGATGAAAGGACATATCAGTCTGTGTTGATTGATTTGTCTCTTGTTGCGCGCGGGACTTACGTTTGAGGATGTTTCTGCTCTCCAGCTCCTCCACCGCCGGTCTCTGGCTCAGTCTCCTGCGGAAGAAGACCAGAATCACGTTCTGCACCATCTTTACAATCTTCTCTCACGCTCAACAATGTCTCTCGTCTGATCACAAGCGTGTCAAAGTCGGGAATCCCCGGCGAGCTGATCTGCGCATCCCGAAACCGCTAAAAGTCCGGAGGATTTCCATCCACACTGGGGAAAGCACAGCTCGGTGTGTGTTCAGCGTGTATTATCTCCCTGATTTTGCTACAAAGCTCATGCTCTGCGCTGGGTACAAATATAGCCTTGTCAACGGCATAAAAAGGCGTAGAAAGGTGAAAAACAGCGTTAGAAAGAGTATAAAAATACAAGGAGGCGCGCGGTGCTTGGTTCTAACCCTGAGCGCTCCGCATTGTGCCGCGGCTGTAGTGGTAGTGGGGCGGAGCTTCGTGAGCGGCTTCCTTTATTCTCCCCCCCCAGTGCATATTTAATGAGGGGGCGGAGCCTGAGAGATTCCCAGGCGCGCTCGAGGTGTTGCTGCAGTAAAGGGAAGATCTCTCTCTCTTTCTTTCTATCTCTCCCCATCTCTCTCTCTCTCTCTCCATCTCTCTCTCTCTCTCCCCATATCTCTCTCTCTCTCGCTCTCTCTATCTTTCTCCCCATCTCTCTCTATCGATCCATCTCTATCCCCCGTCTCTCTCTCTCTCTCTCCATCTCTCTTTCTCTCTCCTCCTCCTCTTCCTCCTCCTTCTCCTCCTCCGGGAGAAAACCAATGTAAAAGCAGCTACATTTTCAATATTCCTGCTTACAGTAGACTATGGATGGTGAGTATCCTGAATGTTTGGATGTCTTGTAGGGCAGCATAATGGTGCAATGATCAACAGTCACCTCACGATAAGAAGGTTCTGGGTTTGAACCTGCATGTTTGAGTCCACATGTCCTCCCACAGTCCAAAGACATGCAGATTAGGTCAAGTGGCTGCTCGAAATTCCCCACAGGTGTGAATATGAGTGTGAATTGTTGTTTGCCTCTCTGTGTTAGCCCTGCGATAGATTGATGACCTTGCCCAGGGTGCACCCCGCATTTCGCCTGAAGTCAGCTTGGATTGACTACAGCTTCCATACGACCCTGACAGATAAGCGGTGTAGATAACAGATTGTGGGGTGGGTTTGATTAGGGCATTTTGATCCTAACGTGTTTTTTTTTTTGACATAGAGAATGATGTTATATTTTTAACACATGCACGTGCATGCTTCCCATGTGTACTCACATACTCATATGAAATTACATAGACATTGTGAAATTATATGTAACGATAGGGCTAAGTCAACAGTTTACAGACAATTGTTGCACTGTGTTTTTGTTTTACCATACAGTGCTGTCCTGTGTATTTCTTTTCCTGTACAGTTACTGTATATTTTGCACTGGTCTCACCCTGTCCTGCATTTCTACCTTATGTAGTCCTGTGTACAATGCTGATACATTATGTGCTGCACCATGGTCCTAAAGAAACAACATTTCATTCCAATGTATCAAACAATGAAAACCAAAATGACTTGATATTTAAGTCACAAACCCACAATTCTAGAAATCCAGAGACCACCAAATCAAAGAAAGAGCAATCTGGCAGCCTCACTGACTGCTTGAAATATATTTGTATAACCTTTTAGTAAAAAAAAATTAAACATTTAGACTAAAGCTGCACTTTCTCCTTCAAGTGGTGTACACTCAGAAAAAAGGCTAGAATTATATGGCATTTTTAGGCTTTTCTTAAACTTCAGGAATCCTTAAACAACCACACAACTGTGCAATGGCCTATCAGAAAATGTTCCACATTGATGGTGTTTTCTCAATATTCTGAAATCTGAACAAGTCAAAACAAGGAATCTCATAAAATCTGGCCATGGAACATGTGCAGTATCAACAGGGCCTCCTGTTAAAAACACAGGATGGACAGCAGAAGGTTGCGGAAGCATTTGCAGAATATCTGATTTGTTCCTCATATAATGAAATTACTGTATTGCCCAAAGACTAGACAAGAAAACAAAATACAATATATAAAAATTTATATGCAGCTGGTTGTTTCCTGTACAGTATGTGCTAGTATCCAGTTTCTAGATTGTTGTCTCATTGTCTCATTTTAATCTCATCCTGCTCCATTTGGAACAGTAAATGGAAAAAAAACTAAATGAGTACATTGCGTTAATATTCCCATTAACTGCATAATACAATAAACTCAGTATGGAGGAAAAATCGTTAACATGAGTCAATTTTCTACCTCAGGATTCTACTTCAGGATACATTTTTCTGTCTTTTGTCCTCTGATTTACAGTGCAACATCACCTATGCTGCTTAATCGATTGCACTTAACAAAAACAGCCATGTACCAGAATGGAAATGTTCATCATCCCACTGACGTTTTCACGCTCCTAATCCCCAGTGACAGAACGATAATTAAGGCACTTATCCAGTGCCAGTCATCAGCGCTCCATTGAACATTTTGTTCTCTTCTTCAATTGACAAGCGATACCAGACCGTGACAAGGATATGATGGCAATGGTTTACATAACACACGTACACATCATGCATAAGCCAAGGGGGAAAAAGTTGCTCAATAAATCAAGACATGGAGGCTATTTTTAGACTGCTGACTGGGCCAGGTCCTGGAACATACAAGGTGTATGATGGGACACCTGGAAGATTTAGTGCCAAAAATAAAAGCAGGGCCATGTGGGTGATGGCTCAGCTGTGGCTTTTCACAGGAGCTTTAACAGGCCTTAATGTGATAAAAATCAAAACAGAATGAGGCAGAAGCTTGTATGTCTCTTGATGGGGTGAAATTTATTGGGTTCAGAATAGAAGTGTGATTCCTGAGTCTATCTAGTTAACAGTCCACTCTATACAAAGTTACTGAATGTTTTTTTTTATATATATATATAAAGTGGTTGAATGTTTAACATAAACAAAATAAATTAAAGGAAAAATGTGAGGGTTGGAATACATTTCAATCCTTTATTTTAGCCTAGGTAACCAAGAAGATATCCCCCAGAAGGTATAGAAATGGCCACTGATCTGGAAACGTGAGGAACCCATAAAGAACCCTACAGCAGAGAATTTCTCTTTAGCAAATTGTTCCATGTGCAAACCTTTTACAAACCTAGAACACATCATCATCATCATCATCATCATCCAAAAACCACTGGAAAACCATTACAGAACCTTTTAAAGAATGATAAGAGTAAGAATGCCTGAGAGTAACTACAGTCTTGCCAGAAGAGAACCATTTAAGGGTTCCCCAATGGTTCTTGGATAGTAGAAGGTATTAGATACGTAAAATGTGTTCTATTTGTAACCAAAAGTACGATATGAAGTGGAAGGGTTCTACGTGGAACTTTCAAGTGTTCCTCTTCTTATTGTCTTAACTGATAGGTTTAACCTGACAAAACATGATTAAATAATAACACAATACAAACGTTGGATAAAATATAAATTGTTATTAGCATTGGCAAATGGCTGTGGTGTAAGAGGAATAAAGAGGAATACACTTCAGGATATGCAGTTATAGGAAAAGTAATCAACGTCGGGGTGATAACAGTAACTCCAGTTCATTACATCACCCTGCTGCTGATCTTTTTCCTGACATGACACAGAGTGTTTTATTCCTTACAAAGCCGGCATCTACGTTCAAAGTCTCAACCACATTCAGAATGGAGACGCTTCTGCATTTTCTTGCTTCCCTGATTGCCGCCTTTGTGACTTTTCGACCCTGCTCCTTTACACAATCAGCCTCGATGCGCTTCACTTTTCAAGCATTAACCCTGATGTATCAACATGTCAGAGCGATGAGACGGCTGAGTGATGAACAATCTGAAGGGAGTGTCGAAGCGTAGATGCGAGACAGAGACCCTTGGTGCGCTGTAATGTCTTAATGCCTCGACCCAGACACCCAGGAAGTCTGAGAGAATGAGAGCACCAGAGAAGGAGTGTGTGCTCGTGGTTTTGGGATGCCTGGAGGGCCGAATGTGTCGGAGACAGTTAAAGGACCACCTACGTGACGAGGACAGCAGGGACTGCGCTTTTATGTAACTTCTTAGCATTGTGATTTTGTTAAAGCATGCTGAGGATGTATCGTTGTAGCAATACTTTCTACCTATTCATCCAGATTTTAATCTTTTATAGTTTCTTTCACCATTTTACAAGCTCTAGAAAGAATTCCAGGGTAATGTCCTTGATACAAATGGCTTGAGTACAGACTTTATCTGAGTGAAATAGTGACTCTACTAATAACAGACAAGGCCTTCCATCTCTTTCAATACCACCTCCGTACAGCTAAGGTCACCAAAGAGGTCCTGTACCAGCAGGACAGTCTAAAAATTTCAAAAGCCAACCTCATGAAAGCCCACCTATTCTGAGCTAGAGCTCAATAATTCATCAAATCTTCAGGCTGACCTCGGACTGCCCTTTACCGCGCAGCGACATGAGAGAGATCAAGGGCACAGAGCCTCAGTCTCTCTTTGTGTCACTGAGAAACGGAGACAACGTGAGTCCAGGTTCAAACGGATCCAAATCGGCAGTCGCATTTCTGTCTTAAAATGTGAAGACTTCTGAAAGGCTTTGACCAGTCTGAAAGACTTCTGAAAGATCAGAGCAGTTTGAAATACAAAAACATAAGGCCTCATTTTATTGATCTTTTAGTCAAGTTCTGTGTAAATGTTTTCTTAAGCAAACTAAGAAGAACTAAAAAAAAATTTCCTGGCAGATTCACAAATTTCCATAACATTTCCATGATTTTCTTCATATTTGCATACGTATGATAATCGGGAATAAATTACCAAGGAAATTCCTGGCAAAGCTAATTCAAATTTAGTGATTTTCACAAAAGAGCAATCAGGGCAAATAATTGTCATGATTCTTCCAGTAATGCAGGTCGGTCACTGTGGTGCTTCGGCTGCCATAGACAGACATGAACTCTTCCTCCTTTTACAGAAATTCGTTCTGGGTTTCTTTTTGTTTGTTTGTTTGAAATAAATCAGTGACTTTAACTTGGGCGGCACGGTGGTGCGGTGGTTAACACTGTCGCCTCACAGCAAGAAGGTCCTGGGTTCGATCCCCGGATCACCCAGGGTGCCTTTCTGTGTGGAGTTTGCA
>JAQMYM010000016.1:3336026-3348329 GCA_030014255.1 Parauchenoglanis ngamensis
CCCAGGGTGTACCCCGCCTCTCGCCCCAAGATGCTGGGATTGGCTCCAGCTTCCCCGCGACCCAGACAGATAAAGCGCTATAGATGATGGATGGACACATTTTGTGTGTATATTTCATTTGTATCCATTGTGATAATTGAGACTCATACTTATCATATACAGTGCTGTACAAAAGAGGTGCTTTCAAAATAACAAAATAAAACATTTCCACCCCCAAAACTCTGAAAGTGTATATAAGAGCTTTAAAAAGTGTGAAAAATAAATACTTTTGGCTTTAAAAAGATTCAAAATGTAAACGAAAATGTCTACTCTCCATATACTTCAATATCAACAGGAGGAAATGTAAGTGTTTGCTTGTGGGGGAAGGAATTCTTCTGCGCAAGGCTCTGATGCAATCAAAATACGTAAAACGCACTGTAACAACATTATGGCATCTAATAATTAGCAACCGCTTTCAAATGCAAATATAGTACAGTCACTGTGGGCTGACAAAATGGCACACTGACAGCATACAACTCCAGGATTTAGGCTTTTTTTTCCTTCATCCGGCGCTGGCGTCACTAGCGATACTACACATGGTGCCTGTGCTGTACAGGGTATTAGCTCGACTTGTGTTGGGCTGCTGCCTGGTTGTGAGGCGGCGCTTTATTTAGCCGGAGAGTACAAGCCAGGGGCACACCAGCTGATAGTGTTGCGATAGTGTTGCTGTTCAGCCAGTCCAAGCTAGCGTAGGCATGAGACACCCAGCGAGTGAGAGGGATAGGGATAGGGTGTGCTTATTAAAACAAAAACAGGGCTAAAGGACATGAATCTGAGATCCCGACTGGCCTTTAGGATCATCCTCAAAGTCACGGGCGTGACTTTCGAATGGGAGAACGGTAATGAAAAAGTGATGAGAGCCAGGTTTTGTGGTTTAGTTGTTAAAAAATAAATGAGTCTCCTGGGTATCGAACAGGCTGTAGGACAAGACGCATTAAAACGCAATGAGCCGTGATTCTGGATTCGTGACACATCCTTAAACAAGACGGAATAAAATGCCAAAATGTGAGGAAACTAAATGTTTTTGAAACTCTAATTGTACCAAGTAAGAACAAAGTGTCTGTCTATCTCATAATACGCTCTGGTAGCACGCGCAACTTAATTGTACAGTGAAAAAAAAGACACATACTGTGACAGATGAGTACAGATCAGTCACGATCTGTGCGAACACAACATCCATGGACATTATGTCCACATTCCCGGTCACACACACATACGTGAATATTTTTGAGCTGTTTAGCATGTGATTGTGCTGTAGTATGGTACACTTCATAGGGAAGATGTTAGCCAGTGAATTCTTCATGAATATTTCAGCAAGCTGAAATGGAGAGGCGTCGGCCGCATTGCCACCCGAAAAAAAGGGAAATGAAAGAAGAGAGAGAGACACACACAGAGTGAGAGAGAGAGAGAGAGAGACAGAACACGACTACCCATTATTGACCTGACTCTGTTGCTTAGCAACTCCAGTTGCCAGAGAATGTGGCAGAGATGCTGATGATCGTAGAGGGGATTCGAGTCGTGAGTCAAGGGGGGTTGACCGGGGGAACAGAAACTGCACTGTGCTTTATTTAGTAACACAAGGAGCTCTTGGGACTCCTGGGTGAGGATAATTATAGTCAAGACGCCATCTTTTTTGCAATCACAGGCTTTTACAGTAGCACAGAGAGTAGCAAAGGAAAAGGATAATAATGAAATGATATCATATAGCACACAATGTCATCAATTTGTAGTAATTTCCATGAAATGTTCTTGTTCTTCTGTTTGTTTTTGATTATTAAATTACTTTGAGATTGGGCTTTAAAAAATGCTTTTAAAAAAATCCAGTGATATTGTGATGAATTACACTACAATTACAATACACGTTTCTATGCTATCACACTGACCAATTCCATTGTCATTCTGACTGCATGTTAAAATTGTTTCTATACCATATTCTTTCCTCAAATAATGAGTTTCAAATGCAGCATTTAATGCAGCACCACTATCGCACTCAGTGTTTTTCACCAAGTCTCCTCCAAAAGTATTGGAACAGCAAGGTCAATTTGTTGTTTTTTTGCTATACAATGAAAACATTTTTGGTCTGAGATCGAAAGATGAATATGAAATGATAGATACGAATTTCTTGATACTTAGATCCAGATGTGTTAAACAACTTAGAGCATAGCACCTTTTGTTTTTCACCTATTTGTCAAGTGAGCAAAAATATTGGAACACTTGGCTGACAGGTGTTTCTTGTTGCCCAGGTGTGCACTGTTATTAATTGTTGTTTAAACATTTAATAGCTCTGAATGTGTACTTTTGGCTTGAGCCATTGCACCAGTATTGGGAATAGTCCTGGAACTATAAATGGAATATCTTAGAAAAGAAAGATGATGGTAGCAGCAGAATTAATTCAGAAGCCTATAGAAACAGTCTGTCTGCCAATTTACACAATAACGCATCCAATGTAATTGGACTGGATTGGAACTTCATCATAAGGCAAGACAATGACCCAAAACACGCTGCCAACACAACAAAGGATTTCATCAGAAGAAAAAAGTAGGAAGGCTGTTGACTGGCCAGATGGAGACCAGATTTGAGATGCATGGGATACAACAGCAGGAAACCACATCGGGTCCCACTCCTGTCAGCCAAGAACAGGAATCTGAGGGTACAGTGGGCACAGACTCAACGCAAGTGGACAGTGTGATATGCTATTTCCAAGATAATGCCCATCCCTAGTCTAGTATTATGTGCAAATTAAAAAATAAATAAATAATGGTGTACCAAAAATGACAAAAAATTGAATGTTGTTGTTTTTTCTTTAATAAAGTCATTCAAATTAGCATTTTGTACTGGTGCATCAACTGTACTAATTTATTTAGCTCATTTTTGATGTCTTTAATAGTTATGTACTTTAAAAAATGCTTATGTCTGTCTTTTTAATAAATGAGCTGACAACAAATAAACAAATCACATACAATAATATTTATAAACTATTATATTCATGCAGTACGTTGTCTATAAAACGTTGCCGAAAAGTCCATGTTCTGTTTTTATATTTAATTAGCATAAAGCCTTAGTGTGCTCACACATAATAATATTAATAATAATAATAATAATATGATGATGATGATGATAATGATTAAGTTGTGTAAGAGTCCTATACATGTGAGCGCAATACGTGGCACGTTATTGTCTCCACTACAGAACAGCATATAATTGTATATAATTTAATACAATACAGCTACAAATATAGAATATTCTATATTCTGTCAGATCTAAATTTAGATATTAATTGCTAATCCCAGGCTGGTTTAAACCATCCAAAGACAAAGTGTGTGACTTTGTCGTGTGAGGGAACAGTTGTGAGTGGGCACTTTGATATTTCGGCACCTTCCTGAACGCCAGCAGGCACAAATACCCAGCTGCTTTTGTCTCTGCAAAGCCTTTTTGTGTCATTTTGTACTGGTTTTCTCTATCCCAAGCTCCTCCTCCCCCTTCCTCGTCTCGTGATTGGGTCTAGAATGGCTATGCATAAGACATCGAGTTATTTTTAGCTCATCTTGGAGAAAGATGGAAAACCCTAGCTTAGTTGCTGACAGAAGGTCATCTCAGGAGGAGCTCAAGGGTCTGCCGGAGAGCCAAGTCAAGGTCGGTTAAGTTTGCTCTGAGTAAAGCAGGATTGAGGCTGCTTGAGTAGGTGGGATGCCATGTTTTTTTTGTTTTTTGCCTGTCTTGGGTAGCAACAGCGTCCGTGACGCGGAGGATTGATCAGCCTCCCTGTTGCAGGTTTTTTCCTCGCCTAGCGATGCAGCGAGCTAAATATAGGCACAGAGAGGGATCCCCCCTCTCTCCCGGCCCAACCCACACTCTGGTGCAGTGTGCCACAATTAAACTGCTGATCTGCAAAATGTGTGCGAGAGAACCCGTCCATACGATGCGCAGAACAAAAAGCAGGGCTGGTGGAAAAGGATATTGATTGAGCTTTAAATAGCCGGGCGTACACTGTTGCTATTTCAGGAGCAGAAAAAAGCAAGATGCAGTGCATCAGAGCTGCAAAGAGATACTAGTAGATAACATGCCAGAATGGAAACAGCAAAACCAAAGCACTGCACTTAAACAATCAAAATGGATTCAAGACCAGAATTATTGGCACCCATTTAGAATAGAAATATGCATAACATATGGATTCATATACACAGGACAAAAACAAATAATAGTGTTTCTATATTTCAGTAAATACAACTGAGCATAGAAATGAGCCTTTCTTTCTGTAAAAACACAAAAAAATATGTAATGTCTAAAATGTCTTCCTGTTCTGTTTAAAAAAATAATGGCACTTTTGGGAAATCTTGTTGCTTATTCCATGAACAACATTGCAGTCTTATTTAAATTCTCAGGTTTGTTCATCCTGATCAAATCAGACTTTGCAGGCTTTTAACTCAGAGTTCAGTTGCAAAAATTATTTGTGTACCACAACCACTTATGTGATTTGGGTATTAAAATATCCATATACCATATAAAGGTCTTAACCTTGTGGCAGAGTCAACAAGGTATTAAAATAGGAGATTTTAAGACGCTTTGATTGTTTCTAAGAGCCCCTGGATCACTTGCTGCAAAGCAGTATTAATAAACCACAATTGTATGTTACAGTCCTCACTTATCAACAAATATGTCAATGGACTGAAGGAAAAAAACTGTTCATGTTTCAGCTTTTGTGTTATAGTTTGTGCTTTATTTTGAGTTTTGACTCCATGCCCTTTTGTTTATTATGCCAAGTGCCTTTGTTCGCTTTGTTACCCAACTGTGTACACCTGTTATGTGTTAGTCTTTGATGTATTTGTCTGTACGTTCCCTGCTGTAGTGCTGTAAAGTTCATTCACTCATTAAGTTCTTGTTTTTGTTTTTGGTATATCCTATAGGGGATCCATGATTTCCAGGTTCTATCTCTATTTACCATGGCCTGCCTGTGATTTGATCTTGATTCTCGGATTCTCGGAAAGCTTTACTGAGTTTACACGCTTGTGCCCTGCTTCTCATCGTAGACTACGGCGTGATTTTAAAAACTATTCCTGATTCCGATCTTGGGTCCTATTACACGTGAGCTGCATTTTGTGTTGCTCATCAGAAAGGATCTGCTGTTATGGAAGTGGCATGGTTTTTAACGCAAATTGTATACCATCCTTACTGCCAATAATTCCACTCTATATAACTATATAACAAGATCAAGCTCCTCAGTTTACGGAGGTGTACAACAGCTTATGTTATACAACACCGTGAGCTTCTTTCCAGAATCTACTGCATAAACTGAACAGATTGAAGCCAGACTGCACTGCATGTTCCAGTCCTTTTCAAAAGGCAAAGGATTGTGCTGTTCCATCTTTGTGAAAGAAAAAAAAAAACAAAACCCACAGGCAATATACAAGGCCATGTCACCTTTATAAGTAAGACAGAACAGTTAGAAAAATACTCCTGAACCTCATGTCTACTAGCAATCAACCTCCAGCAAGATGTGTCTGTTAGATTATTCTTTAAACATTCCCATATATTATAATTTGTTACAAACATATAATAATACAAAATTAAAACCAAATCCAAGCAAAAACGAAAAACAGCCTATTCAACCACATCATTTACCTTCTTACTGACCGATCTGACTTAAAAACAACTCGAAGACAACATGTATCTGTTTTCAGACCCAGCTGAACAGCACCTGTGTTTATCCACTGCATGCAGCACACACACACACACACACAGTACATGAGCTTCCACTTTCACAGCAGCTCTGAGATGAATGAATCACTTTAGGGTCTTTCCCCATTCCTCTGCCTGATAACTCACTCTGACGTAACATTCGAGAGTGACACACTTTCAGCATCGATTTTAGCAGTCCACTCCTACGAACGCCAAAATCATCACCATTTCCATAAACTTAAAGGAATACTGAGCTGTTTTTGACTTAAACTTTATCTACCAGATCTGTACTGTATCTGTGATTCCCAAGGTCGTGAATATTAACACGGTTCCATGCAATGGGAGATAACCAGAAAAACCTGTTTACTCTAAACTCACTTATAGTATTTGTTGAATTCTGTCAATAAATATTTATATCAAAGACATATTTTTATTACATTTCTAGTATGTTATGGAGCTTTAGTGTAACAGGTGTTTAGACATAAAGCTCTGATGGAATAGAGTCTGACAGCAGACCAGTGGGCGTGTCTTTGAGTCCAAATAAAGACTCGAACATACGTCCATCCGCCCCTCCAAAAGACACCCAATTTTATGACAGAATTCAAATAATAATTCAAATAAGTTTTCCATCATTATCTTGTCAAGCGTGATAAGCGGAACTTGCTTTCCTCACTGATTAATAATACACTGATTATTTGCCTCTAATAGCAGACCCCATTGTGTTTTAGTTTTTATTCCTTTTTCTTCCATATATGGACTCACCAAGACACGCCCACTCAGAGCTTCCTTCTACTGACTCAGTGATGGCGCATGGGAACAACACAAGCTTCAGAAAAGTCTATGTAAAGATTAAGAAAGATTAATAATGTTGGGTAAAACTTTGGTATGAATTTCTCTCCTATTTGTCTCAAAAGTTTTATTATTAGAGTGGAAGCGCTGTGGATTTGCGTTGGGAAATATAGCCACATAAAATTAATTGAGTTCAACGACTGCTCTTAGACTTCTATTAGAAGTGAGTTTGAAGCAAATTTCCTTTTTTTTTTTTTTTTTTGCTCAAGTCAAGGAAATGCGTCGAAATCCTTTCGTAATCGTGTGCACACTTCCGACACAATATGCAACAGTTTTAAAAATTTGAACTAAACTGTTCCTTTAATGTTATGTATCTGTGTTATGTTCTTCCTCCCTCACTTTTCCCTTCCCTGCTCCTCAGCCATAATGACCCCCTGCGTATCAGACACCTTGCACTATTTAAATCTGTTACTAATCTGAGCCTGTTTATATCATCATATGCTATATTTGTGCTCTGGTGTTCCATGACATGAGACCTGTGACGTAGTGGCATGGTGCTTTTATGTTGTTACGGTGTGTGTCCCTGGTTCAGACCGGCTGAGACTTGAAGTGTTCTGTCCTCACAACAAAAGTCCTCATTTCCTAGTAACAAACTCGTCTGAGCCGCTCTGCGCTGCTCTGCTCTGAATTGATTGCTGGGACATTGGTTGTGTAAGCTGCACCGGAGACAGCTTTTTACGTAAGTTACAAATGTGTTAATGTGTGTGTGTGTGAGAGAGAACGAAAGAGAGAGAGGCTGGTATGGATCACAGTAGGCCTGCAGTGAGCCTCTACAGGGCCTAAGCTCTAGTTGCACCTGTGATAACATGACACAGAATAACCCCTGACCCTAACCCACACATCGAGTTTTGAGGTAAACATTTTCCACATTCCCACTATATCAAAATTCCTGAATACAGAAAGACTTTGTCTATCACAAGTTACTGAACCCAAACTGGCAACTCCTCTTAATTTGACATAGAATTTAGAGATGATTTCCCCCCCCTAATTTTCTCCACATTATGGTTTTGTCCAAATACCACCCACCCACCCACCAGCTCTCCCCTTTCATACAATAAAGGGTGAAGGCTAACACGTGCTTCCTCAGGAAAACATGGAGCCAGCCAAGTGCATCTGTTCATACTGCTGCTCATGCTGTGTCACAGAGCAGCGTAAAACTCTATGAGTGACGTGTTATCCCCCCTCTTCCGCATACATGAGCTCGCAGACACCTATGATTGACACGGGAGAGAGAGTATGGCACAGATAATCTCTTGGTTTCCTGGCCACGGATGTTTGCGGTATCGTCAGGATTCATACCCGCAATCTCTTGCGCTGAAAGATGTAAAAAAAAAATTTTTAAGTTCTTACAGAATTCAAACAAATTATCAAGCTGAAAAACCACTGGCTAAATATCGCTGGTGAAGCCAGTGCAGCGCATCGGGGCCCTGAGGCTGTCAGGGGTCCATGTAAGACAATATATTTCTCACTTCTCACAGAAACTTCAGCAGTTTGCCTAGTATGATATTATTTGACATACAGTACAGTGTGCAAAGTGAGAGAAAAGTGAACGCATCTTCCCCTGCGTCACTGCTTATTTTGAGGTTAAAAAAAACTAAAATGTTTTGAGCAACTCCTGTAAGCAAAGGCTGCAATTCAAGTCAAATCATGAATGAGAATTTTTAATCTGCGAACTGTACAACAACCAATTACCCCATACTATATTGTGGAACTTTCTAGTACTTTCAGGCTAACATTCATTTCTAATAGTTCAGAACTGTGTGACAGTTTTTCCAGATCTGCATAATAAAATAATTAAAATATTTAAAATAATAAAATAATTGGGGCCTATTGCAATCATGTTAGACCATTGTGAGAAACGTAAACATCAGTACATTTACAAGTACAAGCTCTAATTACGTCATCTAAAATATTTTAAGAATTCACCTGAAAATTCAGATCAGATTTTACAGCAAAATACCTCAAATCTCCGGGCAAGTATCTTAAATATGAGCAATTTTATCTAATATTCTTCATCATCAGTATTATGTTACAGATATAACACTATTAAGTCTAGAAATATATTTACACAATCCCTGTTTAAAGTTCTTACTCTACTCTGCTTACTGCTTATCTCAAGTGGTTATTTCTAAAAAGATGCATAATAAATGTTCAATATTGTTTTTTATCCCACAGCACTGTCGAATTCTCAGTTTTGCCTGTTCAACAGCAGCTCTGACAATAACTAATCGCAAGTTTAGATTAGATTAATGTACTCGTACGTAACGATCCATTAACAGGGACTTGTACAGCAGACACTCAACATAAACTGATTTGAAAACATGTTTAATCATTAATATGATGACATTTTCTGTAATTAGATGTTTATTTGTCATTTTGAAAGGAGACTCCAGTGTCAGCGCTTTGTAACAATCCAAGGTAAAGCCAGTATTTTTGTACGTTTTCAGATATTTTCAGGACATTTGCAGTCTTGCTATAACACAACAAGGTGGAAATTAATCTTATTTGTTTCAAGAAAGAGAGAAAAGTGAGAAAGGCTGATGAGGGAATGACTGTATAGGTCTGCTAGAGTATGAGTAAGAATACTTGTTTCGCAGCTTTTCCACATCATTAAATGTTACTATAAATGGATAAAAAGTACAGCGTTTTGTTCTGTAATGAATAAAAATTTGCCATCATTTGCAAACGGCTGTGGTATAAAAGAAATTAAACACTTCAGGATGCCCTGTCATCTTTTATTCTTCACTTTATTACTTACTTTATATTTACTTCATGAGATTTTTTTTACGTTACCTTCCTCTGACAGATAAACATATAATAGAAAGTTTTCAATGTATAACAAATCCTCAGGTTGATTTTTTTTTCTTAATTTGCACACACACTTTCTATTGTTCAGGAAAGATTAAAGCATCTTGCTGTCACTTTTACCCAGAGTGGAAATTACAGATTGATTTTCCAGCATTTTACCGACTGAACCTTTTTTTTTACATTAGCCGACTAGCCTGCAGTTCTGGCGTATTAGCATTACTGTTTCTAAATAATGCTAACATGACAAGAAAAACACAAAGGTGTCAGCCTGAATGCTTATGAAAGGTTACACCTATTAGACACGCATGCTTATTGAGTCTGTCTGCTAAGTAAGTATGCTTAACACTTATAGAAGTTAAAACACTGCGTTTTTCTTTATTAGTGATGAAGGCGTTAAATGCTCAGGGTGTCAATCCAGGAAATCGCTCCCTCATAGCATCACACAATTCCAAGGTGTGAAACTGCAAGTGGGGTTTATGTAAGAGTGTATAAGATTTAAACCCCCCACCCCGCTCAGGTGAGACATCACTGATTTCTTTCTGGATTCTTGTTTGATTTTGCACTGGAGATACAAGCTAATGTAGCTAATTAATAATGATAGCTAATAGCTACCAGTTTAGCGTTATGTGCATTGCTTGTCTAAACACACCTGTTTATGTGGCGATTCTGTATGACACACATTTATGTATAAAAATAGACTGTAGAGCTAAAAAAAAAAAGAAAAAAAAGACAACTGCATAATGAGCTCCAGAAGTATTGGCACCTGTTAAAAAAATACAAAAATAACTCCATGCCATAATTGATATTTTAGGTTCAAACAAGCATATATATGTGTGCGTGTGTGAACTGAAAATGATCAGAACTACTGCAATAAATATTTGGGGTTCCTGCTCTGGCGTTAATAACAACGCTGAGTAAATGCCTAACAAACTTGGAGACACTTGTAGAAGGATTGTTACAGAACTTCTGTAAACAGAATTAAGATAAATAGTGTCTCCTTTTGTTTGATTTTATACAATCATTTTTGTTCGTTTTTTACTCAAGCGTGCCAATATTTCTGGAAATCCATATTGCAGGCTATTTGACAAAACTATTTTCATACAAATGGTATTGGGGTGAGTTTTGAGATGAGAGAATGATTGTTTTAGACATGAAGTCTGCACAATTCCAAACTGGTAGCTGTACAATCTTCTTCATCTGAGCTTATATTTGCTGTTTGACTACATAAAATGGCCGTCCTACATATTGAATAATGATGTTCTGAACAATAGAAAATAGCATTGTACATAGCGAGGTGGAGGTAAAACACGATCGATCATGACCCCAGGACCAGACTGAACATGTTACAGCCGTGCTCATAAAAACTCATATTTTTATTATACCATTTTTACATCAGATATGTTTTAATGTGATTTTTATGTAAAATATTTAATGCTGGAGTTAATATACCTCTTATTCTTAAACTTGCCTTTATGTAATTATGTCTTATGTAATCCTCTCCTAGAACTTACTGATTAATGCCCGGGAAATACTCATATGTATAAAATCCTACTATAAGATTTGAGATCTAGCTTTTGAAAAATGACCAAGAAAATCGTGGACAGGTTCGAAATAAGCGTCTGTGAAATTGACACAGGAACAGACGTAAAGGAGGTTTCAGTGGGCAGACCTTTAAATCCTTCACATGCTCAAAGTGACATGTGTGTAGTCCCATCTAGTATATGACTGTCTTTACTGTTGTAAAGTTGTGCATCATTGTTAAAGTCAGTAAACAGCTCTAAGGATTCTTAATATATAAGTAAGGAATAAAACACTTGGGGGGCATGATGATGTAGTAAAATAATCATTCAGGTTGATTACTTTATAATAACAGCACGTCCTGAAGTGTTTTAAGTGTCTTATACCACAGCAATTAAAGAATGACACATCATACTTTTTATCCACTTACAGTTACATTTAATGTTGTGCAGCATCACAAATCAAGTTAGTTTCTGTTACGACTTACGCTATAGCAGCTATAAACAGTCATTCTTTCACAAAGCTCCGAGCTCAGTGTACATGATGAGGCTGATTGGTTCTGCTGTACTTCTCCAGCTGACTCTTCATATCAGGAACGAGCCATAAAGGTTATGCTGACTTCATAAAACACTGATGAGGTGAGGGCAGTACATTCTCCAACAACCCTCCGTTCTGTTTAGCACTGCAATTTTTTACTCATGCTGGCTGAAATTCAGTTGTCTCGGGTTATTTTTAGCCTGAGGCAACACTGACAGTGCAAATGTTCACTACTGCACTAAGGTGGACAGTCACATAAATCAATTAGAGCTGAGAGAATACAGCGGATGAAGGAGGTCAGTGCACCGGCTCATCAGTAAAGGTGTGATAAGTGTACATTTGAGATTGTTACAATAATGAAATGTTATGCTGTGTTCATAATAAAGCTTAACAGTAGTGTAATAATGAACACACGGGTTCATTTATCTGCACTTGGCTTTTAGACTGTAAACTATGACAGCAGAAATAATGAATTAAATTATTTTTTAAAAAAAAGAGTTGCAATTGGAATTCGCAAATAGGTTGTCAACAATGTAGTACAAAAATGCTATAAAAAAAAGTACTATTCTTTACTTACTGATTTGTTAGCTTTTGTCAACTATATTATAGTACAGTAATTGAAATATGGTGCTGCAGTGACTTACACATTGTGTTTTACCAGCTATGTTCATTTATATAGAAACATACACTACCGGTCAAAAGTTTGGGCTCACCTTCTAATTCAATGTTTTTCTTTATTTTTATGACTTTAAAAGAGGCTGGATAATGATGGACTGTTGTTTCTTTTTACTTAGTTGAGAGTTTGTTGACATAAAAGGTTATTAGTGGAATTTCTTTCCTTCTTAATGCATTTGAGAGCAACAGTAAATAGTAAAT
>JAQMYM010000016.1:3351649-3362512 GCA_030014255.1 Parauchenoglanis ngamensis
TTATCCAATGGGAGGCTCTTACCTATTTGCTTTGTTAAATCCAGGTGGTGACCTTTTTTTGGACAGGCAGTGTATATGTCATAGTCTTCACTCTATAATATCCTCAAGTTCTACATTTTCCCCAGAGGAATCAATAAATCAAATTCCTTTTAAGAAATATTTTAGAACACAGTAACCACTTCAAGTCGGTGTTGGAGAAAGTTTTCTGATGACATCACGCAGCATGGCAGCGCCGCTGGTACGTACCCGAGATCACAGATTCGTTCCAGCTGTCCTGATCGCTGTAGTATTCATCCAGACCCATGTTCTCTTTATTCTCCTCCGCCACCTTCTTGCTCTCCACCTCTCCCCCCTGCTGCTCGCTCTCCATGCTGGGGGTGCGAGACACGTGACTGTCCGATCGGCGCTTTGGTGAACAGCGCACCTCTTTACTATTGAAACTGAGTGTAAACAAATAAACATGCACATATGACCATAAATCAAAATGCCACCTGTGAGACACTGCAACGTCTTAACAGGCTAAACATACATGAAACTATCAACAAATACATAATATGTTGTGTTTTTCTGTAATAAATAAAAAGTTAGCAAACTGCAGTGATATAAGAGGAATAAAGCACTTCAGGATGGTTATGTCTTATTATTATATTCCTATAGGTATTTTAAACAAACAATAATTCCACCTACACAAACTGATTGTTTTATTAAGTAGTTCACTATTCTTAAAAAATGTATTGTTAAAAAACTCACTTTTTCAGTGCTTGTGCACAGACATTTAGATATCCTGGGTACCTAACAACCCTCAAGCTCTGGAATGAGACAACCCAGTCCATTTCTTATTGGCTGCCTATTTCAATATGCGTCAAGCCGTTCAGATTTGGCTCCCCTTTCTATGTCATAAAGGGGACCGTATTAGAATTATACCATCTCCCATTTGAGTATCGCCACACATGAGCCGGAAAAATCATGAATATTCATAAACTACCTTATTGGCCGTGAGGTGAGGGGTGGGGTGAGGTGGCTCATTATCATTTAAAGGAACAGGCACTCAAACTGGCCGTTCTGAACAGGGCTGTTTAGACAGTGTGAGAAGGGAGCTGTGGTGCTTTTTCCTAGTGCTATTTTGACCAAAGTATGCCACAGACATTTCATTAAGTCCTCAGGGAGCTGTGTCAACTTGTGGAAAAGGAGTGTGATATGTCACCTTTAACAAGCGTACAACTGTCAAGATTAATGTTTTAAGGCAATTTAGAACTTGCAGTATATTTTCTTGTGTTTGGACATCACTGTAACCTCCACAGGCTGCAAATTTCATTTTCTAGCCTCTTTAGCCTAATCTGGCAGCTTAGTGTAATGACACATCTATGGCAGGCTTTTGTTTTCTATCACATGATTGAACAAATCAAGCATTCTTGAGGCATTTATTTAAAATTAAGCACAGTCAAAACCCTGAAATTATAATATTCAGGAATGAAATAAATAGTTATTTCTCATATTATCAGGGTTGCCAGAGTTGTGTGTTTTTGAAACCTATTTAGTTAGCTAATTAGCTAGTTTTGGGACTACTTTATAATTTAAAAGAAAAAACAACCGAATGAAATGTAATCAATTTCTGCAAGCATAGGCTATGGCAAACAAAGGGAAAGTGTGTCTCTGATGAACAGGACCATTTCTGCTGTATATGCATGGTGTGCAGGCATTTTTGCAAATCAGAAATATGTGCACAATACAGTGAACTCGTTTCCTGCTTTTTCCGTTCCCTGAAAAAAATCATTTTGGCCTAGAACGTTTTGCTGAAATCTGGTATTACATTAAAAAACAAACATAAATAATATTATGCAGTCTTACCAACTTTCAGTATACATTTTGACATCCTGTAAATCCTCACCTGTCCTGCCGATGTTTGGTGGCCAGTGCTCGGTGCAGTTCCTCGATGATACACGTAGGGGGCAGCAGTGGGTGCATGTTGCCCAGGTGCGGGGAGCCTGTAGGGGTGGATATCCGGCCCCTGAGCGTGTCTTTGGGAAGAGTAAAGTTCCTGGGAAGGGTGGCTGGAGCCGGACGTGTCTGGTGTGTCGGGTGTGAACCTGTGTGACGGGGAAACTGTCATGTTGTGGGAGAAAGTTCTAATACCAGAACCTCAAAAAGAACTGAATCACTTCATATTTATTTCCATAACTAGTCTTGTGTTCTTAACACACCCCAGTTGACATTCCATCCCCTAATGTTAGGTGAATCGTCTCTACTATTAGCATCCAGTACTACAGGTTAACCTTTAAACTAAAAAGCATTAAACCTTTACATTTCAGATCATGTTTTCATTTTAGTTAATAGTCACATGATACTGACTGTCCAGACTCCCCAGTCTGGGCAGGAGCTTTGTGGGCACTCTGGGAGGAGGAGTGCGCACTTCTCTTAGTGCTGGCTCTGCTTTCAACTCCTCCACACTACGGACAACCTCAACAAGAGGAACACAGTCATTGATGGAAGGTTCAGGCGCTGGAACCTCTTCCTCCTCCTCCTCCTCCTCGTCTTCTTCTTCGTGGCTGTTCTCCTCTGCAGCTTCAGTGTATTCTGTGGCATCTTGTACTGTTAACAGAAATGATGACGGATTTTAGGATTTTGTGATCTTTGTCGCCACCTAGTGGGACATGTTTCTGCACGTGTAACTTTTTGGCACACAAAATCTAAATAATAGCTGATTTATATTGAATGTCCACATTTTTAAGTATTTTCTTAAACAAATTCTCACGATATTCATTAACATACAGTATTCACTGATATCTGATATAAATATACACCCTTGTAGTGCACTTACATGATGACAGACTTATAGTAAAAACTTTGTCTTTGTTTAACTCATGACAATAAAAGTAAGCTTTTACGGAGGAACTAAAAACCACAAAAGTGACAGCTTTCCCTGACTGTTACAAAGTGCTGACATCTTCTGACCAATCAGATTCGAGAATTCAACAGCGCTGTGGTATAATATATCTATTTAAAAGACCTTAAGGTGGATGCACGTTTCCACAGAAACATCTCCAAGCTATAATCTCATAATTACCGTAATTCCGACATGATGTGCGTACACTATGAGTCTCATGATGTTCCTAACATGCTGGTCTACACTAGTCTTGCCTGTGGAAGGATTGTCCTCGTCTGACCCCAGGTCCTCTGTATTGCTGGCCAGCGGCGCCATGGCCTCTTCCTCTCTCTCCTCGCAGTCCGAATATTCCTGAGTCGGCATCTCTGGTTCCTCTGAGTTCCCCCCACACACAGAACCTAAAACACAGCCACAGAGAGTAATATCTAAACCATTGTGTTTAGATCAACAAAACAACCATTTAATGTTATTTTCTAAAATAAATGTAGACTGATGCTATAAATAACTTTTATTGCTATAAAATCAGAAGCAATCTGATTGTTAAAGATCGTTTTAAGCTAGCTAACAGTAAGATTACTCATACATTGTGTAAACCAGAAGCCAAAGCCTACTAGCAAGCTAGCAAACATTAGGATAACTCAAATATTGTATAAAGCAGTAACAAAGTTCACAAGTTAGCTACCTAAAATTAGACTAACTGTTAAAGATCGCTAGAAAGGTAGCTAACATTAAGCTAAATGCTGTATATTTTAGTTAGTTAGGCAAACTGCTCATATAAAAGTTTCTAACAGGTTTACTAACATTAGGCTTGCTGTATTGTATTACACTCTATGTTGTGTGAACCAGCAGCCAGGGTTGCTAGCAAATTAGCACATATAGACTGACAGACTGCTTAATTAAAGGACATTAAAGGCATTTGCTATAGTGTCTTTGTAGCTCTGAACCCCAGTCACACCCTAAATAAATAAATAAATGAATGCATGAATAAATAAAAAGTTTAGCCTGTGTTAGTTCAAATAAATTGGCTTTTTTCATTCCAGACACCATGGATCCACACCTTTTTATATCATAAGGAATTTTGCTATTGCAATGCTTGGCAAAATAATAACAATATGATCATTTTTGCCACTATCATGAATACTTTAAATATTGCAATATTTAATACTTAAATATTGCAATAGATTTCCATAATCATTATAAATTTCAAAAACATTACAATAATCATTATGTTTGCTTTGTTTAGGGGGTTTGGAATGGACGTTGTTTTATTTTGGGGGTGATTTTTTGGAAGGGAGGAAACCCTTATTGTCTCACACAACTGGCAACCCTGATTTTCACCTAACCTCAACATGCAATCTAGACTCACCAGCCACTTTAATAGGAACACCTGTAGATCTGCTCATTCATGCAATTACCCAATCAGCCAGGCATGTGACAGTAGTACAATGGACAAAATCCTGCAGATACAAGTCAAGAGGTTAAATAAGGCTGTTGTTGCCAGATGGACTGAATTGAGTATTTCAGAAACTGCTGATGTTCTGTGAGTTTCACACACAACAGTCTTTAAAGTTTACACAGAGTGGTGCTTTAAAAAAGCTCCAGTGAGCAGCAGTTCTGCGGAGTGCTGCAAGCTGACAGCAAGGCTACAGTAACTCAAATGACCACAACCATAAGCAGAAAAGCATCTCAGAACACACAAGCCATCAAACCTTGATGCGGATGGACAACAACAGTAGAAGACCACATCGACTTACACTCCTGTTAGCCAAGAACGGGAATCTGATACTACAGTGGGTACAGTCTCCCCAAAACTGGACAACTGGAGTTCAGAAAAAGACTGGTGAGCTTTGCATGAATGAGCAGGGCCACAGGGGTTCCTATTAAAGTGGCTGGTGAGTGTATAATTTAAGTGATATTTGCTAGTCAGCCAGTCGTAATAAAAGAACCAACATATTGTGTGCCAAGTACTATTACATCATTGTAACAAAAAGCATTAGCTTTCATTTATTAACTATGTTTTTACAAAAAACATAAAAATCAGCTGCTGTATTATTTACACATCAACATCAGTTTGGGTTCTGTGATGAACGATGCATCTGAACTCTGCTGCTGCTGTCATCACTCTTTAATAAAGGTGTAACGACTCCCGTGGAGGCTGTAGAGTGTGAAACAAGTTGGCTCGTGTTCTCTGTATAACAGCGGAGGGTAATGGGCACAGCTGGAGCTGTTTCTCACCTGTGCCCATCTCTGCTACGGTCTTCCTTACAGGATCATCACGGCTCTGCCGTGCTGACACTTTCCTTTCCAAGCCTGCAGGGGGCAGCACATACACAGCATGGTGTTATTGTTGTTGGGGGTTTTTTATACGCCTCACTGTCATAGGTGGGTTGAAAAACAGTCCGACAATCAAAAATCTCCATCTAAAAATTGACACTGGTGACAGACCATTGATAGTCAGTGTACTTGGAAAAAGGTGAGTTTTTGTCTGAAACTCGTCAAAATGTAAGGAATAAAACATTGAGGGTGTGCTGTTATAGGAAAACAATCAGCGACGAGGTGGTGTGATGTGGTTTAACACGAAGAGGAGTCAAGCACCCCAAATCTGATTTCTCAGTTTCCTATAACAGCACATCCCAAAGTGTTTTATTCCTTTATACCACAGCAATTATCTCAATAAATAATTTTTTTTTAACTTACTAATGAATAAGTTATACTTTCTATTCATTTATTGTTACATTTTATGACATGGAACTTCTGAGCCACCACCCAAAATAATGCTCAGTGGTTTTCCTCTTCTGTTAGCATCTTGATGGTTGGTGAACAAAAAAAACCAAGTCTAGTCAAAGCGTCACTGATCTGTCCTCACCTGCCGAGCCTTGCCTCAACTTGTCGTTTTTCTTTTTCCTCCACTTCCAGGGTTTGAAGATGCGTCCCAGGCTGGCCAGCTTGCTGTTCCGGCGGATGGGTGGAGTTCGGACCCCGGTCACCATACATCCAGAGTGAAGCGTTCTCGGCTGCTCCATGACATCTGCAAGAAGGAGTGAGAGAGTGAGACTATCAGCTGATTGCACGGTAATTCTGCTGCTCTTCCTCAATAGGAGAAGCACATGATCACGAGTTGTGAGCGCTGTTTAAAAAACAGGCGTTAATTAAATATCAGGATGTTTGAGTGAGAAATGATCTACTATGAGGACAGCACATCTGGGTCTTCTCCCTGAAGAGAGATTTGCTGTAATTAAGCATCAGACGTAATGAGTCAAGGTATTTCTGAGTACACGGATTGCTTAATCGGCATAAAAAAGTTACTTGACAAGTAGCAGCATCATTTCTCTCAGAATTTGTAAATGCCAGTCGAGACACAGAGCAGGACATTGAATGCAGCATCACATGACCTCACATACCACAGTAAAAAAACTTCTCGTCCTTAAATTACCCACGGAAATCAAATCAGCTTTAGGTATGTGCCAGTAATCAGTTATACCAGGGGCTCGTTCTCCACCTTGTAAGCAACATGTACAGAGACATGAAGACAGCATTGTCATTATTTTAAATAAAGTTGAAAGTCGACCTTTAACTTTATTTAAAAATCCTCAGTGTCAGCATCGATGATCTGTCAGCATTTCCTTAGGATATGATTTAATGCTTTATTTGCTGTTTTATGGATTACTGCTCAATATAATGATTATTTTACATTTAGACCAATTTTATTTCATAATTTCTGAAGGTATCTTTGCTTTAACACACATACTTAGACATGTAAAACATGTCTGCACAATACTGTGTGTAAAGATTAATACTGATTAATAGTGGGGAAGAAAGCAAAACCCAAAATACTACCTTCTTTTTGGAATGTGATAGAAAAATCATTTCATCTAATATCATTTTTCCCACTTAAAGCTCTTTTCCAGATGTCACACGTTGCTTCTCTTTAAAATCAGGCTTGGAGAGTCAGGAAAAAAAACTTTTTTAAAAGTATTCTTTATTTTGGTTTGTTAATTGCTTTAAGTTTTGTGTTGTTGTCTTGTTCCAGGACAAACTCCATTTCATTTTTAATTTCTTGGTATTATTTCATGGTAAATGAAATTATAAAATAGACGGGGGGTTTTTTCTGATCACCTACAAACTTAGGGTGATGCAAACTTTTGCACTGTATAGCAAAATTTTAAAAAAACCCACACATCTATCATGTTGTTAAGTCAAACTAAATTCCCTCCTCCCTCTCAACAGACAGATGTCCAGACTCATATCAATCCCAAATTTCATTTGCCAATCCAGAATATCTGGAATACTCTTGTGAGCCTGTAAGATGTATTCGAGACAGAGTCTAAGAGCGAGCAGCACCACAGGATCCGAGTTAAGTGAAGAGCAGTGACACTGGGGGTGGGGGGTGGAATTAAGCTCTTCAGCGCCGCTGCAGCACGATGAGGAACGGCAGCACAGACAGAAATAGTCTCTCCCACGCAGTCTGACTGAGACAGAGAGCTGACGCTTCGGTAACACAGCAGATGAGCTGTGGGCTGCGCCAAGAGCCGACAGTTCTATCTCTGTCTCTGGCTTTGCATTATATGTCACACCTACTGGCTCATGGAGACAAAAACAACACCTGTTTGGATCTAATGAGAGGCTGGAATATGGCAACAAAAGTTGTAAGACATTTAATCAGCGAGAGATTGTGGTGCGGAGTGTCCTAATCGTCCAGACTTAGCATTACTGAAACGCTTAGCCACTAGTGCTAGATTTAGCCTGGCATCACGCATCTGTGACTGATCATTCTGAATCTTTTTAAATAATCCAGTGATGGAAAGATTAAAATCACAGAGAAACATCTCTATACCATTATCCTTGTTAAAAATGCCAGCATTTATGAATATACATAATTATGCAAATTAGAAACGCCCACAAATGTCCTTCTGTCATCCGTAATAACCTGCTATCACTGACATTAGCTACATTTGCTTGTAAACTAGCTCATGCTTGTCACGGGAGTGGGATTTCAGTTTTGGTTTTCACTGCCATTTTGTCAATGATTTAGTCAACAGCATATGCTGTTCACTAAATGCTAACCATATGTTAGCATACCTACTATGGTAAGCAATTTAGCTAGCTGAGGTAGCTTAGCACACGGTGGCTACAGCTAAAGGCTTCCAAGTACCACAGTGTCATCCTGGAATTATTTTTACATTGGACATGATCGGTCCACAGCCTCTGTGCCTATTTTGTGATGTTTCAAAGTTAGATTAATTATTTTTGTTGAATTCTCAAATATGATTGGTCAGAAGATGCTAATTGGTCAGAATTTTATAAAACAGCAGGTCATATATTAATGCAACTCTTCTAACAAGTTATCATTTCTATAGTAACAGCTCATTGACAGGAACTCGTATAACGCACACTACAAATTATCTAAACCTAATAATAAACAGATGAAAAAATCTGTGTTATGATTTAACAAAGACGATAATATGGTGAAGATTTTTTGTAAGCTGATGTTTATTTAACATTATGGAATGACTCTCCAGTGTCAGTAAGTAAGTTTTCCACTATGAGAAGTCGCTTTCTGGTTTCTCTGTAACATGACAAGCTGTATGTTTTGTCTTATTTACTGTAACAAGAGAAAAAAGGGAGAGGTTAAGGGAACGACTGATTATAGCTGCTATAACAGGAACAAACTTGTTTTGCATATGTTCCACAATATAAAATGTAACTATAAATGGATACAAAAAAGTATGATGTAATTTTTACCCAATTACTGTGGTATAAAATAAAATGTGGTATAAAATAAACACAATTTTCCTCAAACAATGTTCTGTTTATTTAAATAATTTACTTCAGTAATGCCGGTTTATTTTATTTTAATTAACATCATTCAATACTTATGGCAGTACTGAAAAAGTATGTTTCAAATGTGAAAAACATGACCATCCAATCAGAAAACCATTTAAAACATTAAACAATTTCAGGTTCATTCAGAAGCCCAAGATTGGTCTGAATGCAGTGTTCACTGATCCATAACTCTGTAGCAAGGTTACATTACCTCCAGCATGCCACCAGTAAAGGATGGACAATGCAAGCATCAGCATCGGCAGTTACATTTCCAGCATGTGCTTTTGTCCTCTTAAGGACCCCTTCTCACCTACACAGCTACAGCTTATCCAGCCAATCCTATCTGTCACATCAACCCAGACTGACCCACGTTCAACCAAAAAAACACGGCAAACATGCTTCACAGAGCACGACTCAACATTGCTAATTGATTTGCTGGGATGACTGGAAATGTCACACTCTGAATATGAATGATGAATGCAGTCAATTTTGATGCTGTGATATTTAAAGTGCATTAGAGAAACACAAGCAGAAGCGTGTTTACTGCAAGGCTTTCCCACAAAGCCGCCTCTGTTAAACATGGCTTGAACGGGTTTAATTTTAACTCAGACAAAAATGATGGGTTACACAGATGTTTCTGATGGAGGGTGGACACGCTTGGACTAAATCTAAAGCACAATTAAAAGCAAGCAACTAAAGCAAAAACAAAAAATCCAGGTCAAGCCTTTTAGCCGCAGCAGCCCGGGTCAGAGTGCCGTTGCCTTGGCAACCACTCTGGATGCTGCAGAAAAGCCCCTCAGAGGCACAGAAGTATGAGTGCATAAGAAAAACGGGGGGATGATGGGGGGAGAGTTAGGGGGTTGCTGGGTGGACGGAGAGGCTGTTGCCACGCAGAGTGACAAGGAAGGCCTGTGCAGCCAATCAGACACCGGGAAGTCAGGCATACCTCTATTTTTAATCCGTGCATGGTCAGGGATGTTGGTTTGTAAGATGTGTAGATGTAAAGAATAGTGCCTGAGTGTTAGGGACAGGACTGTATATTTTAAAATTGTTTAAACCACTATTAACGTGGTGTGTAAGGGTTGCACATGATTAATCAAAATGCCCATGGAAACATTCTTCTGGTCAAGCATGCAATAAATAAGAAATATAAAGCAATTCAGGTCTGTCTGTGCTCTGAACCTGAGCTAATGATGTCTGAAGGTTTATTCTTGCAATACACTACATAAAATTACCTTCACTAACTTTATTTATACAGAAGTGTGATGCATGGCCATATACTGTATGTACATATATGATTAAGGATCAAGAATGCTGTATATTTAAATATTTGATGTAAACATGTATTTTCTATCAAATAAAATAATAGATATTGATTATACATATCACATATTACATTTCATTGATTTAAAAATGCTGGGGGGGGATAAAACTTGAGTACAGTTCCTTGCCTTGCATTTTAATTCAGTTAACAAGCTGTTGTAGTTGCTTAATGCAATGCTTGATGCAATCAAATGTGCCATTATAAAAGTCTTAATAAAGAACTGAAACTGACTTCGTCCATATTAACTACTGGCCAGTAACCAATCAATCAATGCAAAAAATTACTGAACCATCATTTGAAGTAATATATATGTTTGCATATGCTGATATAGCGTCCATTTGGGATAAAAGTGAAATCCATATATTGCGCAGTTTGTCATATTATGGAAATTCATGTATGGCCATATATAAGATTTCAGTATTTCCCACAATAAAGTGCATCGCAAGGTGAAACAATAACTATATACACAAAGCTAGAAACCGTTTCATATAGCACATTCAATTCCTGTTGAATTAAATACCAATGGAGATGAAGCTGAGCATCAAAGAGAAGCTCAAAAAGTCCAAAAATAACCAATACAACTCTCACTCACTCATTCACTCACTCACTTTCAGTAATCGTTTATCCTGGCCAGGACCAGCATGTTTCTGAGAAATGTTAGCTGATCGCTACTAATGTGAGGTAATTTAGCTTTCGGCCATAGCGTAGCACACAACAGCTACAGTTAAAGCTTCACAAGTTCCACAGTGTCATCATTAAATAACACTGGGTTACAAAAAATTTTTTTTGTGAGTTGTCTAATATATTTCTGCTGATTTAACATATTTCTGGC
>JAQMYM010000016.1:3369975-3393026 GCA_030014255.1 Parauchenoglanis ngamensis
AACAGCCACACACGCTCGCATTCACACCTATGGGCAATTTAGAGTAGCCAGTTGACCTAATCTGCATGTCTTTGGATGCATGGGGAGAACATGCAAACTCCGCACAGAAAGGCACCCTGGGTGACCCAGGAATTGAACTCAGGACCTTCTTGCTGTGAGGCGACAATGCTAACCACTGCCCCACCGTGCCGCCTATACAATATATACATACAGACTAAAAAAACATCCATACATGCAGATTAAATAAATATCCATACAGATTAAATAAATACCAAAACATCCAGACTGAATAAATATCCATACACTCAGAAAAAATAAATACAGCCCACATAGCCTTAGACTAAATACATATCCATACCCTCATACTAGACTCAGACTAAATAAACATGCATACAGTCTGAATATACTGCATATTCATACAGAATAAATAAATATGCATACATTCAGACTAAATAAACATGGATACATTCAAAACAAATATACTATCTACACAGACTACATTAATATTCTCACAGAACCCTTACAATATAAATAACCAAATAGTCAAAATAAATAAATATGCAAACATGCAATCGGAATAAATAACCATAATGCAAAAAAAAACAAAAAAAAAACACAAAAACAAACTCACGTGCCATTTGCATTCTCGTCTCGCTCGTGTTTAAGCACTTACCTTAAAGACCGAACTTTTCTAACTGGTCATTTTTAGGCTCACTGTGCTCAGTTCGTTCCTGCCACAGGACATAGGAAGACGCGAGGCTTTGGGAAAAATTAATTAATTAATTTTAAAAATCGTAAAATATTTTGCTGCACGGGAGGAAGATGTCTCTCCTCCCTCCCTGCTTCACACGCGCGGTTATGATGAGCGAGTTGCGAAGGATTCGGTTCTTTTACTGAATGATTCTTTTAAACGAGTCGGACGAATCGATTCGCAAGCACAAAATAATCCAAACGTTACTTTTTTCTTATGCATTAAAGACCAAGTAATTAACCTTTTTTTTTTTGCATTGCTGCACAAAAGCTATAAATGACCTGGGCTTGTATGAGATGATTTCATAGGCTACTTATTGTGTTTTAAAATAAAAAATATTACTTTTAATTGCATTGTATTACAAAAAAACGTGGTATGAAGTGTTACAACTGTCCTAAAATAAGACAACCAGCTGTAATAATTGATTGTAGACCATCTTATAGAGAAATTGATTGCTAGCATAAAGAGCACACCTTTAAAACAAATTTCTACCCCAACTCTCAATATACATTTCTATAGTGACCAACCTAGCCTGGGACTCCTTTACATTTACATTTACATTTACATTATGGAATTGCTGATAGTGGAAGTTTTCTTTGAGGATCTGCCTCCAGTGTCCGCTCTTTAGAGATAAAGCTGTAACTTCTGTAACAAAAGTTTTCTGACAGGGCATATATTCAGGACAAAAGAGTTTGGATTTTGTGTTGGGTTTTTTTTTGTGTGTAACATGACAAGCTGAATTTTTGACTCAATAGAGATAAAACAAAGAGGCTCGTTAGGGAACGACTATTTGTAGCTTCTGTATGTAAAATAGGAACTAATTTGGTCCATGGCTCTTCCACAACATTAATCGTAACTATAAAATATGACACGATGTTTCTAATAAATAAAAATATTTAATCGGTGGCACATTGCTGTGGCCTAAGTACAATAAAATGTTTAATGTTAAGTAAAATGTTTTGAAACACGCTCGAACAATACTCCACAGGGTGGTAAGAGCAACTCAGCTGCATCATACCAGCCCATCATTGATTATTTTTCTATAGCAACACATCCTGAAGTTGTTTTATTCCTAATCTATCTAATAATACATGTTTTTAGATCATTTTTTAATCTGACATTCATTTATTTGGAAGAATATCTGCCCTTTATTGACAAAGTGTAATACCTGAATAAAAGATAATTATGGTACAACTATAATTAAAAAAAGACGCAAGGAAAGATAACAATTCTTAGCTGACTCTGAACATTTCAGCACATCTGCACAGCATCAGAACAGCCTGGTTTCTTTTCCCACAATGCTTGGCTGCAGACACACTGCCTACAGCGTTTCCTTTATACCACACTGAGAGTGACTTGTAGCCATGTCACATAATGTTTCCCATTCATCACACATCTGGCCAGGCGCTACAGGCGGCAATCTTATAAAAGTCCAGTCATGTTAGCAGGTTTCATACTCAATAGCTGATTTGGATATCTAGCACTGTTTGTCTTGTTTACTTCATAGTGTACAGAGACTGCAGCTGAAGATCAGCAAGTCACATGATTCAATGATTTAACCCAAATATCATTGGAGAGCTATCACAGCACTGGGCATCATGTGCTAAAAGGTCAAGAGCTCATACCTTGTCTCATATTTTGTGGTCAAATGTAATTTCTCTCCTATCACTCTATATTGTCATGTAATAGCTGTGTAAATGGTGCTCCTTTAACACACATTGTCTTCAGGGTGATGAACGCATTAACTGAATGTTTATTGTGACAGCAATCGATGCGGCTCTTGAAATGGGATCCTCTGTGGCTTTTTTAGGCAGTTTTCCAGCTGGACAGTGTGAACGTTACTGACAGTGCAAAAGTGGCATCAAATATAACAAAGCAAAAGGAACTGAAAGGCTGAATTTCTCTCTGGGGAGGGGAATGAAGAGGAGAACGGTTAATAACCGCAGTATCGCTTTCTCAATAGACTTCTGATGGTCTCATATAGAGAAATTAATCAGATCAGGAAGAAGGCTTGTGGACAGCTTCGGGAGAACGCAGGCGTCTTAAAGTGCTTTACAATTTATTTTCCTGCACATTAGATGCATAACTGAATAACCACTTCAGTTATTGAAAGCGCATGTTGTATGTGGAGGGGAAACCACAATCTTGTTTACATTCAGCATTAAATATTGAAAAGTGCTGGGTTTTCATTTTGAAGTCATTTTCAGGTCATCTTTTGTTTTTTTCTTTTTTTTTATGAAAATGTGGGAGGTTGCTAACACTTTATGTTACACTACAGTGAATAACCAGCATTTAAATCAAATTTCACAGTACACACGTACTCAACAGACACTACAAAAAACATCAATGTTGAATTCTCATTTCTGATTGGTCAGACCCATAACAGCTGATAACAACTGTTCTGATAACAGCAGCCCCAACAGGTTTTATTAATGCACTTGTTCTAATATGTTTTTGTTTCTATACTAAAAGCTCATACAGGGACGATCTAGATAAGCAAAGTTTAACTGTAAAAATTTTTTAATGTCATTTAACATAAAGGTATTTTGTACATTTTTTTAATTAATTTGGATATACTTATATATTAAAAGTTATACATATTTAAATAAACAAAAATAATAATAATCATACTTGAATCACCCCAAAATCATCACACACATTACCAAGGAAATATCAAACACACCCTTATGGCACTTTGATATCTGAAACACAGGGAATGATGGGTTGATTCGGGATCGAATCGTACTAGAGTTCGATTGAAACTTTAACGAGTCAACCTTGCTTAGACCAGTTGTTTTGGAGTCTGATTTGCACCGGAGTGAGATTTGCAACGGAGTGAGATTGGTGTTTTCTTAAACGTCCACTCAGTCTCTTGTTTTAAGATTGGGCTACTGCAGCTTTCTGCTGCATCATCCCACTGCTGCAATTCTTCCACTGTAGCTGCCCACATCAGATTTAAAACACTGATGCATGTTTAACCTTCTGCGTTCCAGAAAAAAATGTCTCTCAAATACTTTCCCCATTGTTTTGAAGGCGATGACCCCATCCCCAAACAGACTAATGATTTCCAAGACTAATGGAAGTTAGTTCAGTAGCTTGCATGGTGTGAGTGATAAAGAAGTTTACAAATGTCCTCTAGAGAAGATAAAATTGAACTACAAGAACACAGGAAGATATAATGACTCAAAAATGCCTTCAGACACAAAGTATATATGCATCCAGTCTTTGTATAATTGGTACCAAGGTGGTGGAGTAAACTTCCCCTGGGAGTTCAAACAGCTGAAACATTGTCTATCTTTTAAATAAAAACCAAAGACCCTGTTCACTAAACCTACTGTTTAAAAAAATCATAGCTGTGCTCATTCCCATTAACGCTCTTCTCTTACAGGGTTTTAGCTTATTGGTATTCATAGACCCTGGCCTTTTTTTCTTCATAACCATCAAAACGCTTTGTACGTTGCTTTGGATAAGGGCATCTGCCAAATGCTGTAAATGTCAACATGCACTAGAGGCCATGTGATGTTCTCTCCTCTTATACACCCCTCTTGTTCTCATTTACAACATTAGCTCAGTATGTTACTTTATGAATGTATTGCACATGTATTTCTTTGGTTGATTAATTCTCATAGCCGTACTTTTTTTATTTATCACAATATCTGTAATAATACAAGAATATTTTAGGACATGGAAGCTGTGCCTTTTAATATTGCTTTGTTAATACCATATACTCAGTTTGCTGGATAGTAAAACAACCCCTTGTATAAAAGTAGATAATATATTAATTGGAGAGCCAGCTAGGAGCAACAGGTGACAATTTCATATAAGCGTGATTCAAAAAGAAGATCCATGTTGGTTGGTTTCCATCATCAAAAATCCATGATAGGACCAAACCAAACACTAATTGCAATTAGCTGTATGTTACGGAATTAACATATTGTGTGTGGTTGAACCGAACATATTAATTCTCAAAGCTGAACTATGACAATATCAGTAAAAATATGAGACCATTTAGTACCTTGATGAAAGAACAATTGACAGAAACTGTATTTTTACTGCCATTAAAAAGTATTTCACGGAGCTGAGATATTTATGGTGTAACATCTCAGTTTTCTGGATAGGAAAATGGACCCATATAAACGCTGTTCAGTGGTTTGCATTGTAAAAGAAGTAGATTTTTTTTTAAATGGTGACCTAGCCAGGGGTAGCAGGTGACAGGAAGTGGGTTCAGGAAGAAGATCCAAGCTGATCCATCAAGTGGCAGTGGTAGCTCAGTGGTTAAGACATTGGACTAGTGTACTAGCACTGCCAAGCTATCACTGATGGGTCCTTGAGCAAGGCCCTTAACCCTCAACTGCTCAGTTGTATAAATGAGATATATGTAAGTTGCTCTGGATAAGGGCATCTGCAAAATGACATAAATGTAAATGATCCATGCAGTTATTTTAAGACCCAGGATCCAAGATAGAACCAACCCCACTGGCTTATGACACAAGATCAAGAACTCAACATGAACTAGCTATTAACTGTTTAACGAAACTGTGTTGTTAATACAGCACAAAGTTATTGTATTGTGTGCTGCTTTTAAATTGAGAGTCATGCTGCTGGACTTTAAGAGCTATTTATAGGCTTTTGGGTTTTGGTATTAGGCTGTTTTTGTAACAGAGATCTGGCAACCTTGCCTCTCCCTTAGGACAGCACAAAGAGAAACTGGCACCATCAGCCACTCTGTCATGTCCACAGAAGAAAAGTTGTGAAAGGTGAGTCAGAAAATGCTGCTGTACTGCATTCCAGCAAAACCACAAGCTGACACACACAATCACACACTAGGAAGGCTTTCTAATGAACCTCCAATGCTGAGTCCCTTTAGAAAATTGTAATCGACTGTTGTTACAAAATATATCTTGTTCTAGCCAAGGTGTTAATGTCACTGAAGTAGATCCAAGTCAAACTTTTTCTTACACAATGAGGTTATCAGTGGCAGTAAAAGCCTTAAAGACTAAAACATTTAATATATATATATATACATATTAAGCTTTGTCTCTGAGCATCTGTTCTGTGCATTTGAAAGAATCTTTTTCCTAATGCAAACATGGATGGGAACATCATTAGGATCAATGGACTTTTCATAACGTTTTCTAGCCAGAATAACATTATAATATTAGTGCGTAAACGCCGCAATGAATAGAAGTAGAACTGTTGATTGGCGAGCCAGCCAGGAATAGCAAAAGACAACTTAAGAGAAACTAATTGGATACCTCTCGTAAATGCCATTCCTCTGAATATATACAAAATACTGTAGGACATATATGCACCTTAGTTCCATGAGAAATTCAATTTACTCAAAGCTGTAGGTTTAAAACAGTCTCTCTTCTTTTTTCTTAATTCGTGTTTGTCTCTCATTCTCTCATGATCTCATCCTCTCTGCCAGCAGCTGGTCATGGGTGGAAGCCTTCTGGTCTAATTACAGCTGGAAGAAAGGAAGAGGGATGCTTTTTTTCATCATTAAAACAAATACCCTCTATTTTACTCTATTAGTGTTTCACTTAATTCTCTGGGGGCCACTCGAAATGTAAGTCTGAATACAAACCTGTTGAAATCTAAGAAATATCATTCAAAATAAAAACAAGAACAGCAACAGTAATGTGTTTTTACAACAATTCTGACACTGCGTTTTGCAGTACTGAATGAACCATATGAAAGACCAGATGTATTAAAAATTAAAAAAAGCAAAACTTTTAATTAAATACATAATTTCACAGCACAAAAATGCATGTTTTTCTGTAAAAACTGGAGTAACCAGTTTGGATAATGTTCATTAAAGTGCTTTAAAACAATCTTTAGGATTAAAATTTCTCAATTCTGCTGAAGGATCAGGAACAAAAGTTATTTATCAACCGATTTTTGCCAAAATTGAAGATTTGAACAATTTCACCTACCGCACCTTAATGGCCACAGTTCAAAACTGAGCATAACCTGTGCAACTTAATACCTGTCTTGATATGACGGATCACATATATAATTGTAAATGAGACAGTTGGATGTTTGCTTTTCTCATAGGTGGTGTTTTGATATTTTTCAGCTCTACACACATTTAGGTCAGAGCATAAAACATTGATGTGGAATATATTCTGGGATCATGTACACATGGGTGGACAAGTGGAGAACATCTAGCCTGGAAATGGCCAGTGCATCTATCCATAAGCCATACATGTGACATAAATGGATAATCTGAAAATATGGATGATTGCCCATTCTGTGACCATAGGCAAAAATATGATGCACAACATGAGAAAAAAAACGGTCCACCATATGGAGCTCTTTGCCACTGAACTCTGTGACTTGAAAGGAAATTCTATGATTAGTCTCTTAATGACCACCTCTACCCTATACAGATATTTAATCAGAGTAGCAAAAGGTTTTATGTCACGTTGGTGCATTTGCTGCAGATTTACATTTACATTCAAGCTAGCATCAAGCAGTATACAGTATACACAGTATACAGAAAGGCAGCTTTGAGTGTCAACTTCAATACATAATCTAATCGCTCAGGCTTTGTGAGCTACTCAGACTTTTCCCTCAGAGTGGCTTTCTTCTGGCATCGATTAGCACTGACCCATAGACTACAGTCTCCTTGCTTCTGTCATTTAACCAAGTTAGACGATGGCAGAAGCAAATACGTCCATTTAGTTTCAAACACTAGTATACTACATATTCTCTCTCTCTCTCTCTCTCTCTCTCTCTCTCTATATATATATATATATATATATGTGTGTGTGTGTGTGTGTGTGTGTGTGTGTCTAGTTATGGCATTTATATGAATGATCACAGGTTTAAGGAAACATCTTAACAATGCTATCCTTTCAAGACTTTCTTTACTGCATGCTTGTTCTGTATTTTTGTGGAAGAGGATATCCAATCACAATTTAAAACTACATTACTATAAACCTTATCAAGTAACAGCTACCAACAGGGGAGAGTGAAAGCTAACATGTGCTTCCTCTGACACTTGTGAAGCCAAATCAGCATCTTTTCAAACTGCTGCTCAAGCTGCATCACAGGGCAGCATAACCCACTTAGGCGAACGTAGCCACGACTCCCAAGTGTGGCTGTGACAGGGGAGAGAAAGACAGCATGTCATTCCTCCCACCCATGCCAGAGCCTACTAAATATTTTATTGTTATTAATTACAAATAGAGCATTAATATCTGTGGACCATGATGAAACATTATTGTTAAAACAAATGGCATTAAATGCAAAAATACAGGTCCATGTTAGACTCATCAGTCATCAGGAATGTTATATGCTTGAGCCATTCACTCTGCTGCCATCTTTACTATTCAGATTCACGAACATGAAACAGCAATGTCAGAAGATACATTTGGTGAGAAACATGAATTTTTGCAAGTATAATAATGCGAAAAATATATAAAAAAGATAATTTTGTCATAACTTAGCCATGTTCACTAAAGAAAGAAGTCCCATTGTCAATAACCAAGATGTTGTCCAACTGTCAATAATCAGTTTGTCCATCTTTAGTATTTCAAAGTGTGAATGCAGCCCTGAGATGGACACTAAATTAAATGGCTGTAAGTTCACTACTTCCTCTTCTATTCAAGTGTGAACCGTTATTTTTTTCACCAGGTTGATTTTACTCACTTCCTATATGACCACTGCTTGTGAAAGGTGTGTATGCCACAATGCTTTGTCTACCATTTTGTCAGTGAAAGTTAGAATAAGTTTTTATTGAACTTACACAGATATTGTGGGGGAGGCTGCTGTCCATGGTTCTGGAGTGCTACATAAATCAGCGACATCTCCACATCGTACTGTGAGAGACACACAGAGGCTTGGACTTGCTCTCTTGCTACAAAGGTGCATATTCAGCTTTGTAACGCTCTGTCAGCATGACAAACTACATCAATTCCAGAGAAAAGTGCCATTGTTAACCCAGCCCATAGCAGAGAGCAAGAAAAACGAGGACACTGACTGAGACAGCGGACAAATCCTTGGCATGAAATGACACTTGAAAATGACATTCAAAAATTAACTTGATTTTTTTCACCTTACAACCAGAAATGAGTTCTACACAAAACGGTCGTTAATGCATTGTGATGTAACTCTTCCGAATTTGTTCACAGCCTTGACCCATTTGTGAGATTTTATTCAGCATATCTTTTTGGTCATTTTCTTTGCGTTCAACTCTCAAACTCAAATGTCATGCTGGATTTCATACTCAAGATTTAGAGTGAGATATTCATTGTAATTATCCTGTCTTTTAGATCAGGTTAAATTACTACGGAGCCCCCGAAGTGACATGGGGGAAAAAAATTTGGGAGGGGAAAAAAAATTGGGAGGGAAAAAAAACGTTTTGGGGAGTTTTTTCGGGATGCCAAGAACAAAAGCATACAATGTTTCTCGGGATCCCAAGAAAAGTTTCTCGGGATCCCGAGAAACTCCCAAAAAAAAAAATTTTCCCTCGCAAAAGAAATTTCACTTCGGGGGCTCAGTAAATTATACCTGTATTTATATTTTGCCAGGGATCATAGATGATGTTACTGATGTTGTGTAGTGTACAATATATACTACACAGTACCACTTAGAGCACTTGAGATTGTTTTAGCTTGCACAGCACCAAATTAACTCTCACTATTGATTCACATCATTGAATTTCAACAAGCACTGAGTTAATTCTTTAACTTAAGCTGACAGCAGCAATTTAAGTATCTTTACTTACATTTGTGCATTTGGCATCTGTTTTTATCCCAAGACATTTAATCAAAATGGGGTTATCCAGGTGTTTGGTGGAGAGTTATGCGTTCTTTGCTATCTAAAAGAAATCAGCTTGGAGGTGTGATAATGAAAACTCTGCTTTAAGTTTCTCTAAGAATTCTCCTAGAAAGACAAGCTGAAAAAGGCTTAATACATCTAGATTTTCTTTTCTAGAAAGTATATACATTGACGTAATGGTAAAGGGCATTCATGAAGAACCAAAGAACCAAAAAATTAGATTTTTGTCTTTTTTAATGATTATGAACCTTAACTGCTGATTTACCACTAACGTTGAGTACAAAAGTTTGCACCCCATCTGGTGGTATTGAAAGTTAACTTTGCATTAATAACAGTAACTTTGCATCATCATACCAACATGTTGTTGATTATTTTCCTCTCACTGCATGACTGCAAGTGTATCATTCCTACTTATCATATCATACTCATATTCTTCACTGTGTCCTAGGGTTGTACATATTTTTGCACTCACGTCTATGAGCAGGTCAGCCCTGTGGGATCATTGTGCTCATATTATCCGGATTTTCAACATACTTTGAACCAGATGAAATGAATAAACTAATAAAAACTTGCCGCACTTGAGTCTGAGGATGTTGTGAACATCCAGTAACTCTCTTTTTCATTATCTTTATTTAGGTGTTGCAGTAAAAAAGGACAAAAGGACATGCAGTCTGGTGGGGAGCAGAGATGACCTTGGTCAGGACTAAATGTGACACACACACACACACACACACACACACCCTGCATAACCACTGGTGTCCGATGGAAAGATCTCATCACTTCATGACAACAATAACAACACTGCATCCGACGCTGATCCAGATGGCTTTCATGTTCTCTGCGTGGGCCATTTGATCAGTTCACTTCCTATTTTCCATTTAAGGGAACATGTTTAATAGTGTTTATAGTGTTTATAGTGTCTTAATAGTTAACTCCTTCGAGCCATCAGCCATAACCACACACATTGTCTGAATAGTTAATAATATGATTTATAAACAAAAAAAGTGAATAATAACCTAGAAGTTTAAGGGCTTTGAGTATGCAGTACATTGTGTTGCTGCTTCGTCATGTTCTTGAGCTTGTGAGGACATTTTTCATCGCTGACAGGTACATTTGGCAGAGTTTCCCCTCTTTTAACCCCCATCTTTAGCTCAGTTTTATCAGGAGACCAGGCAGGCAGGTGGCCCAGCAGAGAAGTTTTTTAGAGCAAGGTTCTTTTTTTGATAGTTCTCAGGTGAGACAGATGAGAGTGCTCTTTAAAAACCCTGTCATATACCTATAGTACAACTAAGCATATAGGACCCTGGAATAAAATTAGAAGCAGATATATTTTTTATTACAAGGCACTTTAATATTATAACTATCTATAAAATGCATCTCAACTGACGTTTACTCTGAAAATCATGGCTATTTATAGTATATATAAGTATATTTTGTATGCCCGCGATGTTGAATACTCAGTTCTGATTCAGGTCAGAATGTGCTGATTCTTTTTCTTTAACAGCATCTCTGATGTCACGTCATCTCTGCCTCCTGTTTCTCCGTCTCAGCGCTTTCCCAACAGGCTCAGTGGCCTCCAAACATGGCCACTGAGGAGTGCAACTCCCAACACTCCTCTGCAATTCCCTTGCTCACAGTCTCCTGATTATTGATTGTTTTCACCTGTTTTGAGTTTGGTTTTTCCCACACGGATTTGTATGGTGAACATTCTACATAAATAGATTGAAAAACATCCAGAATTGTTCATATAGTGAAATTTCCTAGTATGTAATTTGGGACACATTCTTTTTTGTCAGTTGCATTAATTACAGCCGTGAACCAATCACATCGGAACTGGTTAAACTAATCTCTTATTGCAGTTTAGGTAGAGATTTCACATTTTTCTTTGTTGTGCTTTCCCCCTAAAGTCTATTATAAATCACAAACCAGACCATGAGTTGCTGTACAAATGACCCGATTTTTACTGTCTGGGACTCCTCAGTGATGCAGCCAAGCCATTAGTGCACGTCTGTTCAGATTTAGAGGCAATCAGAAATGACAAGACCTATATTTTTCTGCTGATGTTGTCCTGACACAGAGTGTTAGTATTCAGGCCCTTGATTTGACTAGAGAAACCTCATCACGGCTGCAAAATTGCACGAGGGGAGAAAGAACATGGAGCTTCATGACACATCAATATTCAGAGCAATATTCTGACAATATCTGCAACACTTCCTGCAACTCAAACAAATGAGAAAATACAATAGGAATTCAGTATACACCACAATTATATAAAGCTGTTTTTTGTCAGTGTCTATTGTTACAAGCGCTATATAATTAAAATGAAATTGAATTGAACGATTGAGATGAGGCTCAGTGTTGTTATTGTCTCCAGAGGAGGATTTATCAGTTATTAATTATAAGGGTGCCATTAATTTTGCAGCCAGGGATTTTCAAGAAAGAAAATCAGAACCTGCCAAATCCTGCTTTCCTGTTCTGTTTTCATTCGATACCCTTTTTGTTCTTATTGCTATGTGTCTTTATTTTGGTCTTGTCTCGACCCATGGTCTGTTAACTAATGTGTGCAGCTGTTCTGAGTTCAACCCTTGGCTAGTTTGTCATTATATACCACTACGTACCTTCTTCATTGTATGTGTGCATTTCTGAGCATTGTTCCCATGTCCCATGCTTCCCGTATGACGTCCTGGTTTCTCATTTTGACCCTCACTCGTGTTTTCTTTGTTGTTGTTGGATTAGTATAGCTTGCCTGTCTTCTGAAACCTGCAATGTACTCAAATGCTGAATTTACACACTTGGCTATCTTTCCCACATGCAACAACATGTTATATATTTAGTGGATTAACCACTTCTCATTTTCAGAAGGGGTGCCAACAATTTTCCTGACTCAGACTTGAATAAGAAGAGTGATTTTTTTTTGTGTGTTGTAAAAGATTATACAGAAACCAAATTTAGATTTTACCATCCAGTCCTATTCATCTTACCCTGTGCTCTTCTCAGAAAATTACCAATTAATCACCACTGAATATTCACACAATGGCTAAATATAGTGACCTGATGAATAAAGCATGAATACTAGCTATTAGATTAACTAAAATTAGCCAGCTCAGGTTATGACATGAATTATAAAGAAGATTACAATGGATTCTTGGCCATTGAGAGCAATGCGGAGAAATGTGTTGGTATCTTTGATGTGTATTCCAGGTTCCATTGGGATTAAATGGAAAATTGGAAGCTGGTTAATCGGAGTGAAGAAGCCCTGGAAGATTGAGCACAATCCCTTTTACACCAATCTAGATGCACTTCCTGCATTGCTGCATTGCAATTCAAGGGAAGGCTTATACATTTTTTTATCTACACCAAATCTAAACATAGATTTCCGATGTTTACATGCAGGTTTTGCTCTGTACGTATAATGCTAACGTAGATATAAAGTCATGAAAGTTTTTTAAAAAATATCTGTCTCAAAATGCATTAAGTTCTCCAGTGATGTCATACAGATTTCAAAATCAAAACCTCCACAATAAATCTAAAAAAGCAACAAGATGGAAAACACAACAGCAAATGTCAGTCTGGCTGATAACAGAAAACAGAGAGCTGCAGGATGTTTACGGTAAGAGAAAATATGAGCCTAAATGAATCTATCGATGCTTTTATGCAGACTTATACTTAAGAAAGATATTCATAAATTGACATTTTAGATACACTGTCAACTTTGGATGGTTTTAATACAAGTATGACAACAAATAATATCTGCCTAAAGAAAGCCTTCAGAAATACAGATTTCTGATGCCAAATAGGATCGATTTAAAACAATAATAAACTAAAACTCACCATGCAGCTTAATGGAAAAAACAAATGTATAATTGTGAGAGATTTCAGGAAAAATGAGGTGTTTAAAGTACACAAAATGCAGCAGTTGGGGAGTTGGGGGTTTGGCTACATTTAAACAATTATCTATTACCTCAGTGAATTGCTATAGCTATAGCTAGTTCCTCTAGCTAGCAAGTTTTTTTTGGTTCATGTTTTCATATGTCATATGTGTTTTAAAAACTTTTATCACAAAACTAAAATTTATCTTATCTCTGCAGAGATCAAAATCTATTATCCAGACTATATACTCAGTGGCAAAAAAAGTTAAACACCCAGAAAGAATGGTCCGATTTGGATATAATTTGGTACACGTGCAGACCAAATTTGGAGCTGGCATGTCTAGTCACCAGACACAGAGGATGTCTCATAGATGCATTAGAAAGCATTACCAGCACTTGATAGGGGTCGCATATTGGGGGTTTTGCATGAGGTCGGTGGTCGTATCATGCAGTTGCCTGGCGCTTGGGGCACGAGAGGGCACCCACACATGCCGTGAAGGTTCCATTCACCCGAGACGGACCTCACCAAGGGAGGATTGTCGTATTGTGTGCCAAGCATTACAGAACCCCATTACATGTGTGCCTGCCATCCAGACACAGGTATTGGACTCTCTGCAACACCCCGTGTCATCCCTCACCGTGTCTCGACGACTGGCATCAGTCGGACTACGGGTTCAGCCTCCTATGTGTAGGCTGCCATTAACATAAGCGCAGAGACGGCTGCGTTTGGAGTGGTGGCATAACCGGGAGGCATGGACTGATGAAGAGTTGCATCGAACCATGTTCAGCGATGAATCTCGGTTCTGCATTACCACGGATGATCATCGTGTGCGCGTATCCTGCCAATGTTTTGGAGAGTCACACCCGCATTACTCCTGGCATCATGGTGTAGGGAGCCATAGGGTCTGACTTCATGTCATCTCTGGTAGTGATTCGGTGGACCCTGATGGCACAGCGCTACATCAGTGACGACCTGCATCTGCATGTCTCACCCCCGAGACAGCACCCCGGTACAGTCTTTCAGCAAGACACACACACGGCACCTGTGTCTATGGACTGCCTGCATCATGTTGAGGTCTTCCCATGGACAGGTCAGGTGTGTATATATATATATATATATATAAACCCACCTAAACTGATTAACTAGCTATTTAGCTTACAATGTTGATACAGTTGAAGCTTTGCTTTTTGCCTGACTATTTTCCCCCTCAGATCAAAACCCTGACCACAGCATTAAGGAGGCGGCCATTTTGGACAACCAGAATCACTTTTGAATACTTATCAGAAAGCTGGAAGAGAAATTCATGATATAATAGTTAACTTTAAGCTTAAATATGGATTGTGTCTGATTATGTTCTTAAAATGGTAATTATATAAAGATTTGGTCATGTATTTATGCATGAGATTTTGATTGAGAGTCCTATTTACTTGTTAGCTGCACTAGCCTCAGCCGCATAACACACTAAATGTCTTATTGCTGTAAGATTTCTTTGTTTTCTTCATTTTGTGCTAAGGGTACACAAACGTCTGAGCTTGATTGCAGAATAAACCATAAGGTCCATAAGGTCTCTAAGGTCTTTCACTCATTATCTGCACATACTATGATGATACTTTTCTGTCTGAGCAGACTGTGATTCACAGATAATGTGCACTAAGGTCCTTGTATGCCTTCCAGTGATCAAGTTTTAACATCAGTGAGCCTGAGCTTTACAAGGCCACCCTCCACCCCTCACTCTCACTCCTTCTTCGGTCGTTTGTCTGCTTCCCCCTAGCCTTTCAGAACGAGGGCTTCCGCTCTGGTCCTCGAGTGCATGTTGAAGAGGCGAGATCAAAGCGGTAGTGTGTGTGCTGCAGGGATGAAAGGTTTCGTTTGGAGCAGAGGGCCAGAACACGTCAGATCTCCTTATGCTGTGTTGAGCGGTAAACAAGAAAAATGGTGCAGAAAGAGACAAAACGGCTGCCCTGTTTTTAAAGTATCGACCTGTTATTTAATGCTGATGTGAATTTGGCACAGCAAGTTGACCACTTGGATACAGGGAAAAGTGAGCGCAAAATACATTAACAAGTGGAAAATGCAACAGCAAATGAGAAAATGCAACTACAAAACCAAAAACAACAATGGCAAAAAACGTGAATGTGAAATATTGTGCAACTGTGCAACGGTGCAAGTAAATAAAACCAAAGACTTAACAACAAAACAACGAAAAAAAAACCATGACAAAAAATTCAAAAACACCACAGTAAATGCAAAAAGGCAACAACAAAATCAACAACAACAAAACCAAAAACAACCAAACAAACACCACAGCAAAACCAAAACCTTCGCAATAAATCTAAAAATGCAACAAGATGAAAACACAGCAGCAAACGTCAGTCTGACTGATAACGGAAAACAGGGAGCTGGAGGATGTTTACAGTGAGAGAAAATATGAGCCTAAGTGAATCTATCCATGCTTTTATTCGGGCTTATACTTATGAGAGATATTTATATGATGTCATTTTAGATAAGCTGTCAACTTTGGATGATGTTAATACAAGTATGTGAACACTAAATAGCCGCCTAAAGGAAGCCAGCTTATTCAAAAGAAAGAATTACTTCTCATTTATATCGCATTTTACATTGATCTCATTTGGCGGATGTGTTTTCACAAAACAACGTACAGACAGGTTACAACTGAGCGGTCAAGGTTAAGGGTCCTGCTCAAGAACCTGACAGTGGCAGCTAGGAGGTGCTGGGATTTGAACTCACAACCTTCTGACCAGTAGCCCAGTGCTGAAAGACTGAAAAAGTCCAATTCTTTTCCTCAATCTATTCATACTCCAGACAGCAATGATCACATCATGTTCAGTAAAGACCTTTCCTTTTTGTTTTTTATGAGTATTTCTAAATTTGCCGTTTTGCCTTTTTGGTTTGTTAATGTGTTTCGCACTTACAGACCACCTCAAAGTCATTCATTCCCAAATTCCCTCTTGGGGATCAATAAAAATACATCTATCTATGTAACGGATGCGAGTTCAGCCATAATACAAGACGGCTCAGCATTAATTTTTGCAAAGGCACAGAGTTACATTTGCAGCAGTCATTACATTATGAACCTGAGCAGCCCCGATGCTGACATGCCTACATGTAAAGGAATACATTCACAAGCAGATCTAATGCGTCAGTGCGTGTGACTGCAATATTGGGATAGTGTTAAGTGATTAGCTGTGCAAACTGCACAAAATTTCCCCAGCTGTACAAACACAGAGCTTTTAACACGGTTTAATCACTACGTCCACATGAAATTTCCAGAACTATATCGATGACACAGGAGAAGTCAGTGAGCATCATTTGCACGCAAGGTTTTACATCCAAAACCACATCACACTGTTTTTTATTATATAGAACCAACAACAGTGTTTGAATGGTTTCAACCATCTCTAGAATTACTGGCAGCATTTAAGAAAATTAAGAAATTATTAATATAAATAAGCCATTGATATGAGCTTAATCATGTTGAGATGTTAATAACATAATATGAACAAAATTTGTATTTAGTAAGAGCTATTTGAAATAATTCTAAGAGAAAATGCTGCTCTTAAAAAGTTATTTTCTGATTTCTGTTTTAGAGGAAAGATAATTAGCTTCTCCAGTGGCTTGTGTGGACAATTTGAATAATTTTATACAATGTTATGGGCTGTCATTCCCTCTTTTTTTATTCTTCCGTTTGAAGCAACTTCACTTCAATGTAACTGTACTGAGAAACAGAAACTTGTCAAAAGAGAAACATCTCAGAAGACTTTCCCATGGAGGAAAATGTACAGTTACAGTTTTTACCTGTTACAAAGCACTGACACTGGAGACTCCTTCCATAAATGTTCAAAAAACAAATACTTAGAGAATGATTGCATATTTTTAATGTGTTTATTTTGATAGTCGCTGTATGAGTTGTCGCTATAGAAACACTATACACATTAGGACGAGTGTGTTAATATAAACTGGGTAGTTGGCACTGCTCTCAGAGCTGCAGTTAGAGAAAAGGAATGAATACCTTTTGACCAATCAGAATCGAGAATTCAACAGTGCTGTGGTATAGAAATGTTAGTCAATTAATTACCATTAATTAAGAAAGCCCAAATTTGTGATTAAAATGTGATTAATCACGCACTCCTAATTCTAGCTTAAAAATACAACACAATGTACACACTACATACACCGAATTCTGTATACCCAATAAATCCAGTTTTGTGTTTGTTCCCCGTCTCTTCAATAATTTGTCCCCCGTCCCGCCCCTCCCAACCATATCAAAGTCCATGTTTCTACATTAAAAGCTATTAAAAAGCTTGTTTCCTTTCTATCAGTAGGCTACAGAAAAGCATGCATCTTCATGACAACTGTTGACCGTTTGAGATAACACCGTGTCACATTATCCACTAGCATGTGCATTCACAAGTTAGTCTATGAGATGGGGCGTAAAGAGGAAGCCCAGGGGAAATTAAAGAGGTTAGCTAGGCTATCTCAGAATAATTAGCAACTCTTTGCTAAATCAAGGAAGCAAGTTAATGTTAATGCAACTTGTGTCAATACAAAAGAGACAATAGAGACGTTTTGTTGCCACTCACCTCAGAGTGGAAAGCATCCCCTTGCTTGCCATAGTTTTGAATTGAGAATCTTCTAATGTTACTCGCTGTATTGGTGGGTTTCAACAAGACAAAGGACTTCCAGTTAATCATATATAAAACCCAGAGCCACATATCTTATTTCTAAAGTGATGATTGTCTTCCTATCGAAGTCTATTAGCTAGCTACCACCAACTAATGTAGCCTACATAAGCTACACATAGAGCAGCTAGTTTGCTATCTGAGTTATAGGTTACGAGTTAACCCACTTAGTGATGTGTTTATCCACTTCAAGCATTTTCAACATTTAATTTTAAAGAACACCACATACACTCATTAAAGACATGCATTTTGCATTTAACTGTTCTTTGAAAATAAATTTCGAAAATACTTGAAGTCGCTGCAAAAGAATAAAAAGTGCAAATAATTGAATTGGCTATGTAAATAACAAAATACAGGATAGTGGCAAGATTTTGCTGCTATGATTATAAAGCTCTCTGGTAATCTATTTCCGAAATACATGCATGAGTATGCTTTCATAAGACTATCTGCAGTTGCACGCACATATAAAAAAGGTACACATAATGGAAAAAACACCCAACCCATCCACCAAGCTGGCTACGGTCCTGGTTAGCAGCATCCAAATGTGGCAAGACAAATTCCTTTACCTGTTGCACATACTAGTGAATAAACAGATCCTGAAGCTATTTGTGAGTGTGTTTGCACATAAATGTGTTGCATACTGTAAGACAACCGCAAAGCATGCAGCAATGTTCTCGATTTGTTCTCGCAGCAGGAAAACCCGTGCTTGTTGAAATGCTATATATATAGGCAAATGTGTGTCTCTTAGGGTTGACCAATTCCACCTGCATGCTTTTTCATCACCATAGCAACAGCTCATTACACATGGACCTCAATCATCTGTGCACTATACAACACATTTTCCTCAAAGCTGGACGAAAATCCCTAATTCTTCCCCAAGCACTGAATGATCTCTGATGTAGGACGTCTCTCGTATTTCTTTACATCGGACATGAAAGACTCAGCATCGCTCATTATGTAACAGGAACCTGCACATCTGTAATTTATACCCGGTGAGATAAATAAGCAGACGAGCACCGTGAAATGTCCATTTTATAATGCATGCTCTAGGAATCACCTGCTAGATCTTATAAGTGCTGACAGCGCACAGATACACAGCTGCTCATTTCTAAATGCACAGCCCTGAGCATGGATTAGTCACAGACAGGGGAAGCCCGATCCATCACAACATCATCAGTTTAGATGCACATGCGTAACCTGTTAATAATTCACTCACATAAAATACAATACATCCATATCGATAATCATAAGTCTCATGTTCGCAGAAAATTTACCACAGTAAGAAATAGGATTTATCATTTAGAAAGTCTACAATGTTGGAATACTAGTGTACAATATAATTCTTTATTACATAGTGATACTGTCAATACTGATATTGTGAAATATGATTTCAACGATTTCGATTACAAAGGCTTTAAAAAGTAGGGATGTAAACTTCAGGTTTCCAGAAAACGCGATACAATGTTTAAGGCAACAGTTTGATTTTTGATGATTCTACTGAATCTGCAGTGATATATGATATACATTGATTAGGAAATGATTTGATATTTGTCAATACCACTGAATCTACCATATGATTTTGAGTCATAAGCCAACAATTCAGTACATGATGATGCCACTGTACTGATACGATTTAAATTTATAAGGCGACAATTCGATATTTCACAATTTCACTGAATCTGCTACAATATGATATTGTTCCAATTAATAAGTCAAAGGTATAATGTTTTTGATACCACTTAATCTGCTACAGTTCTATACACTCTCAATTCTTGAGGCTACAATCCCATACGTGACAATACCACTGAATCTTATACGGTATGATTTCTATTCGTAAGTCCATGATTCAATATTTAACGATACCGCTATGAAATGATAAAATACAATTCAATTGTTAAGGCAATGATTTGATATTTGATGATACCACTGAATCTTCTACAATATGCTAGTGCTTTCAATTCATAAGGTAGCAATTCAATATTAGGCAATACCACTGAATCTGCTATGATACAATATGATATGATTTTATTAGTAGCCTCGGATCAACATGTTGCTAAGCTTTTTCTTCTAGAATCTGAGGTTGGCCTTAAATCAATTCATGAATAATGATGACGTTGAGAAGGACTCTTTTAAAAGTATTACCTTGCCCATCAGATCAGAAATATGATTTTTTTTTTTTTACTTTTAAAAAGTTTTCGTTAAGTTTAAGTTGTACTATAAACAGCAGGCCAACAGCTTGCAATCAAGACATTATGACCAGTCATATGTTTCGGGAATCCGTCTCTACACCAATCATTGATGATGCTGCCAGTGATGATATGAAAATCGTAGAAGATTTTTTTCCTAGACAATTTTTTTTATTGCTGCTTAAACCTAGTAGAAAACAGGCAAAAATAAGAATAGACCTGTGAGAGTTAATTTAACTAATATATAATTAAATGGCCAGACAAACAAAGCAAACGACTGTTCAGTTTTCCTTCATCATGTCACATTATAGCTTGATTCTTTCGGGCAAATCGGAAAAATATGATACAGGAAATACATTAGGTTAGCAAAAAAGTAATTAATTAATTAATTAATTAATTAATAAACCCCACATCTGCCCTGAATCACCACATGTAGCCTAATGACACAGGGGTTATACTAATAGTCTTGACTAAAATAACATTCCACAATTTTTAACGAAAAGCATCATTCTATAAAGCAATGTTATTACTTAATTAAGCTTTATTACATCATCATAATTATCACCATTATGCCATGCTACGAGCATCAAATTATAGTGCCTGAGCTCAGCTCTCCTGGTGTTAATAAAAGCAGTGATGATGTAATACACTTTCCCACTGCTTTTGAGAGAAACGGTGACCTTGGTATTATAACGTTATATCTCCCTTCCACTCTTAAACCATACAGAATCCTTTAACACTAAGGTCCCAAAATTAAAATTGTAAAATCTATTTCCTCAGGGGCAGCACTGTGGTGCAGAGGAGCGTTTCTGCCTTCAGATTCCATCCTGAGCATATTGTTTCTCTGTGTCTGTGTGGGTTTCTTCAGGGTTATCTGGTTTCCTCCCTGCACTGACTGAAGTTGAATGAATGACTGAGTACTTCCTCGACTGAGTACCTCCACTTTACTGCCTTGAAATGTTATTTTTTTTTAAATATCTAAAGCATTTTACATTTAAATTCTTTCAAAAAACCCACTCATATTGTAAATGTTTAAGTACAATAAAGTTTAAAGGATAAATACAATAAAATCAATCCCAACAAAAGAAAAACCAGCCGAGTCTCTTAATAATCTTCTCCAAATCTAACTCCAGTCTTTGCCATTAGTTTAAGGAAATGATATTCAATTTGTTTTCTCAAACCCCTGATTCAACATTTTAGCAGGTTTCAGGTTGTTACAAAATTGGACATCCAGTACTATGCAAAATCTTAGGCACCCTATTTTTTTTTTAGTACAAATATTGTTAAAATAAATAGATTTTTGTACTCATTACTAAGAAAGTACAAAAACATTTTAGATTTTGAAAAAAGTTTCAGTAAAGAAAGCAACATATTATGTAAAAGATCACTTTTGACAAAAAAAAAAAAAAGCCCATAATGAATGTTCCTGGGTAAGAAACAAACTGTCAAAGCCTCTAGAAGAACTATGGCAGATTCTCCAAGATGCTCAGTAAAACGTACAGCTTAGTTCCTTTTAAAACTGTACCTGGGACTACTATATAAGAATAAGAAAGCCTTATCACAAAAATATTGACTTTGTTTAGTTTGTAAGGTACTGTTTACTGCACGTTGTAATATTTTTCTAGAAATGCTGTAGTATTCATCTTCACTTTACAGCATTTCTTTGCATGTGCTGAGACCATTGTACAATACTGTATATCAACAGGAATGCTCCTAAATCATATTATAAATAGTGTATCGCATTATATTGTATCAGAACAGATTCAGTGGTATCGTCAGTGTATCATATAGTGTGGAAGCCTGTTGTTTATAGTCCCAGTGCATGTAGTGTACCTTTAAAGCTTTACTCTGAAAGGTACTTAATTATGGTCCAAATATGTATTTTAAATCTTTTTTATACCCACATGTCCAAATGGATATAAAGATACATATTAAAGGCACATATACGTATACTAACATAATAAATACAACAGTGTTCTCATTTTGTGGGAGCCTCCAGAAATCCTAATTTAATCCCAAACAGCCTCTCGTTTTTAATTTTTAATCACATTACAGTAGCAGAGCTGAGCTCGGCTCCTCCGAGCTGCTCCCCTCTCAACGATTTAACCCTTCCATCCATGCACTGACATTTCTTGCATCCGAAACCACCACAACACGATACTGATTTTTGATAGCCTACCAGTCGCGTGCACCGTGCACGCGTCCTGCAAAAACAAAAAAAGCAAACAAACAAAAACAAACCGTAAAGCCGACAGGGTGTGAGGAATAATAAATGCATCGCTCGTATTCTAATCCGTCTGACTACACGTCATCTCAGTGCAATCGCCTAACAGGTCTGTCCGTGATTCTCAGAGGTGAAAATGAACAGAGACACGGACGGAGACACGGGCACCAAAGCATCATCATCATCATCATCATCGTCTCCTCTCACCTGCACGGTGTGCGAGCTCGGCGCGAGCCTCGGTCAAGACGCTCGGGTCGCTCTGAGATCGGCCCCGCTGCGGCACGCGCTCCTCCGCGCCGTCCGGTGTAGCCATGGAGACAGAGGAAAGGAGGAAAGTGAAAAAATATATATATAATAATAAAATACTGAAGGGGGGAAAAGCGTGACGGAGAGACGAGTGGAGCAGGGCGCGGGTCCAAGCAGCCAATAGCAACAGTGGACGTTAATGCAGCTCGACAGTCGGTGTGTGTGTGTGTGTGTGTGTGTGTGCGGGTTCATGCTTTTATATCTTGGTGAGGACCAAATGTCCCCAC
>JAQMYM010000016.1:3393267-3405813 GCA_030014255.1 Parauchenoglanis ngamensis
GTGTGTGTGTGTGTGTGTGTGTGTGTGTGTGTGTGTGTGTGTGTGTGTGTGTGTGTGTGTGTGTGTGTGTGCGGGTTCATGCTTTTATATCTTGGTGAGGACCAAATGTCCCCACAACTTCTTTCTTTCTTTCTTTCTTTCTTTCAGCTGTGATTAAGTAGGCTATACAAATGTATATAAATAAATTGAAGAAAGGTTACTGATGGTTAAGAGCATTAAATAAGCTATTTAAATATTACCAAGGCATTAAATAATTGTCAAGATAAAAAGACAAACATAATTATATATAATTGAAGTGTAAGAACAAGATATGATGTTATTAATATAATATTATAATATAATTTGTGTGTGTGTGTGTGTGTTTATATGCTTTTATATCGAGGATATAGCTAGAACAAGGATAGAAATGTGACAATAAATGAATAAAACGCTGATTTTTTAAAAATGTTAATATTAAAAATTGTACCTTATGATTTTCTATTATTTAAATTTATTTCAATATGATTTACTATCCTAATTAAATTCACATTTACATCAGATCTATTTATAGTAACTAACTGATACTGGAATTATTTATAAATAATTATATAAAACATTTTGCCTGTGCATATTCACATTATTCTGAGAAAGCCAATGTTATTTTATTTCCTATATCAATTTGCATGTTTTTATGTCTTATGCTACATGCAGACGTTGATTTTATTTTTTTATGTTCTTATTTTTTATTGTCGTATTACATTGCCAAGATATATCGGTTTATCAAGTCATCGAGGCTCTATTTTGGTTTTCACAGCGCTGCAATGCCCTCGTGCGGCGTCACTATGACAACGCACATTCTCCAGAATTCCGGCACGATCATCACGTGACCTTCGACGTTTCCATTCTTTTTTAAACTCTTCCGCTTCCAATGCAAAATGGCGGAAGTCGGTTCAGGGTCGCTGAAAGTGGTAACAGATGATGTCTCTTTGAGCTTTACACAGTCTCCAGATCTTAGAAGCGTCCTGGTGACAAGCGTTCTGAATTTAGAGAAGCTTGACACCGACCTTTACAGGTAAAAGGAAACAAAACATGTGGTTGTGGTTGTAGTATGGTCAAACATCTTCCTGTGACACAGGTTCACAGTCCAGGTTCTTGTACATTTTGGTGCACAGGTGTGGAGAGGACAGGAGGTGTTCCAGGACCATGGTTGGGAACTCATGCCCTACATAAAGCCTTAATATTAATTGTGTGGCATGCTTGTGTTTTAACAGGGGGACGCATCACTGGGTGCCTCGGTCTCAGCGCCTGTTTGGTGGTCAGATTGTGGGTCAGGCTCTCGTGGCTGCTGCCAAATCTGTCAGTGACGATCTGTACGCTCATTCACTACACTGTTACTTTGTAAGACCAGGTAAGAACAAAAATTATACATTGAACTGATGCTTTTTTTTTACTTTGTCTATTATCAAACATCGGTAGGTCATTTTGCATTTTGATTTTGGCAATATGCTTAGGGCTGTTGTCCTGGAACAGGTTTTCTTCTCGCCTGTGTTTGGCTTCATCCGTCTTGCCCTCAACCCTGCCCAATTTTCAAGTCCCTACTTATAAAATGCATCCTCACAATATAGTACCACCAGCACCGTGCTTCATGGCGGGTTGGAGTTCTCGGTGTTAAATAGTGCTTTGTTTCAAGGCTAAAACAAATTGAAACTCGATCTCTATTTAACATGTATTCACTTCTGATCTATTTTGTGTAGATTAATACCAATTAAATCTATTTAAGTTCCCGGATGTAATAAGTGTGGAAACGTTCGAGAGAGTGCATACTTGTAGAATTCCTCAAAAATCCTAACTAATGTATTTGGGTATATGTATGGGTCTGAGGTAAGGTGGTTGGTGGTTTATAGGTTGTTCTTGAGTATATAATGCAAACAAACCCTTTCTAAAACTATACATATATAGAAAGCGCTGCATGCATTTCAACCATCTGTATTTTACCTTGTGCTTCAGGAGACCCCAAGGTTCCAGTGCTTTACCAGGTGGAACGGATTCGAGACGGTCGCAGTTTCTGTGTGCGGTCAGTGAAAGCCATCCAGAACAGTAAGCCCATACTGATATGTCAGGCATCCTTTCACAAGCTGCAGCCCAGTCTGTTAGAGCATCAGTTTGTCATGCCCAGCGTCCCACCACCTGACGCCCTGCTCACTGTGGAGGAACTCATCCAGCAGTACCTCAGGTAGGAGTCATAAAGAGACATGCATTGGCTGATTGAATCATGCGGTGACTTTTCAGGTTTTGCATCTGTCCGCTTTCTCAGTGACCCAAATGTAGCTGATGACACTAAACAGGGACTGAATAAGATCCTCGCAGACGAGGTTCCCATTGAGGTAAAGCCAGTGAATCCACCTGATTCCTATAGACGTGTCTCCATGGAGCCAAAAAAATTGTTCTGGGTTCGAGCGAAAGGACATATAGGTAAGTCCAGTGCAGAAATCACTTCCTCACTCGACATCATCAATCATGCAGCTTTTTAAAAATCACATTTGAGTTTCCAATACCTTCAAAAGAAACACTGTGAATTATTTTTAATTAAAGACAAGCGTAATGAACATAAATAAACTGTAATTACTTGTTCAGATGCATGTAATGCTTGATTTTTTTTTTTATATTTATTTATTTATTTATTTTTCTTCTTCCCAGGAGAAGCCGACATGAAACTGCACTGCTGCGTCGCTGCGTACGTGTCGGACTACTCGTTCCTTGGCACCACGATGCTGCCGTACCCCCAATACAGAACCCAGTTCTTAGCCTCTCTGGATCACACCATGTGGTTCCACAACAAGTTCAGAGCAGATCAGTGGATGCTGTATGAATGTGAAAGTCCATGGGCAGGTCTGTAGGGATTTGTGATCATTTATAGATCATGTAAGTGAAATAAAAAGCAAAAAAGGAACAACAATGATTGATGTGTATTAACTGCAGGTCAATTACAGGACAAGTGAAACTCTTCTAACCCTATTTTTTATTTATGGTTTGGTTTTTGTTCCAATGTTCAGCAAAATTTGCCATTCTCAAATCTGAAGAACGTCGTGAGAATCTTTGTTGCTGTGCTTCAGGCAGATTATGAATGCTTAAATCTCCCATGGTGTTGGGTTTGTAACCCAAGCACTATACAGTGTTTTGTTTTTTCAGGCAAGATGTGCTTGACTGTGTTATTAGTTTACAGCGAATACTTTTCTAATAATTTCAAATTCCAAACACCAAATATTAAGAAATGTCATTTAAACTGTGTTGAGTCTTTCCTTTAATTAAGCAAAAAATAAATAAAAATTGATAAGGTTTCTCCTTCATCAGCATCTTCTCAAGCTAAACACGCATTTACCTCAGAAAGAACCCTGTATTACAAAGTAAATAAATCCTTTGAGCTAAAAAGAAAAGAATTGTGCAATGAATCTCGTAATGATTGATTTACTTTTCGTCGGGTTAATTAAAGTGAACATTGACGTTAAATAGAAAACAATAGCACTGTCATGGCGACTTGGTGTTATAATCTGCTGTCATTTCTGACTACTGGCCCAAGCCTTTAAGAAAAATATTCATGTGTGTGATTTGTTTTTACCCTTAGTATGTGAATTTCCCTTTAAGATATCCTAAACCGTAGCTTTTTATATAAACTAAACATCTTTATCCTCTTTTTTTTTTTTTTCAGGAAGCAGCAGAGGCTTGGTGCAAGGCCGCTTGTGGAGACAAGATGGTGTTCTGGCAGCTTCCTGTGCACAAGAGGGAGTGTTACGGGTGAAGGATATGACTCGGAGTAATCTCTAAATACATTTTCACGTAGCACAAGTAATTCGCCAGGCTTTTTCCTGGTACATCCATCCAGGCTTGATCATGTGCTTGCAGTGATTAATTGTAATTAACATAGATTTACACAGTCACAATGAGCTCAGGGGATGGCCCTTGATGGACCATTCACAGAGCACTCAGTGAGAATATCGAGCCATTGTGTTATCAGCTTGCTCGATGGACCTGGGAGTGGCGTCGTCTACGATCCTGGCTTTGTTTCATCATGACCGTTTACTATAGATCGGAAGTAACTGAAAAGAATGTGTATAATGGCAAAGCTCATGAAAACTTATGAGCATGGATAGATGAAGATTTGGGTTTATTTGAATTCATATTAATATCAAAATTGGTCATTAATTGGGTTTACACTGCAGGGTTGTTGAATACTTTGTTCTAATTTTCTAGTCCTGGCTCCAGATCACAGATTTTTATCAGTACACTTGTTCTATTGTTTCTATAGCCACAGCTTACGGCGTGACTTGTGTCACGTGTTTAATTATTGAAATAGTCAAGTTTTCTAGACCTTTAACATTTGTAGAAGGAGTCTGCGGCTTTGTAACTGTCAAATGTAAAGCTATAACTTCATGACCAAGGGGTTTTTAGTTTCCAGGTATCATGACAGGCTGAAATGTTAGCTGGTGAGGGAATGACTGTTTATAGCACAAGTGACAACAGGAGCTAACTTGCTTTGTGGAAGTTACACAACATTTAAATAAAAATTCAAATGGATTAAAAGTATGACCACCTTTTAATAAATTAAAAATTGGTAGCGTTGGTCTGCGGTACAAGAAAAATAACATGTCGGGAAGCACATCACTGATTATTTCCCTGTAATGGCACACCCCAATGTGTTTTATTCCTTGTTTGTCACCTATCCAAGACTTTTTGCTTAGCTGCTAATAGGTCTAACATAATTTAAAACATAGAGATGCATATTATTCCTTTATACCAATGTATATGGGTTTAACTCTGACCTGACCTGTATAAATCACATGTACAAATGTAACATATGAGAGTGGTGTTAATTTTTTATGAGTGTCTGGATAATGCGTTTGCAGTTTCTAGATGAATAAAATAATATTTCATTTCCAGAACAAGTATCTCTGGCCGTGTGCAGTTTATAAAGGCATGCCGTGGCTCCACTTTGTTTTTTTTCTCTGTATAAGTGACTGAATACTACTATATTCTCAGAATGCATTGCAGCTTTTGTAGCTACGTGTTATGCCGTGGACTGTATAGAAAAAGAGCCAAATAAAGTTGACTATAAAGCCAAAGGTTTATGGATACCTGATCGTCACAATCATACGTGCTTGCTGAACATCCCATTACAGATTTAGTCCCTTTGCTGCTCCTCGTTCCACTAGATTTTGGAGCGTGGCTGTGGGGACAAGACCATTAATGAGATCAGGCGCTGATGTTGAGCGAGGAGGCTTGGAGTGTAGTCAGTGTTCCAGTTCATCCCAAAAGGTGGACACTTAAGTTCTTCCCCTCCAACTTCAGCAAACTATGTCTTCATGTTGGACCAGGTTTGGGTCTCTTAGTTCCAGTGAAGTTAAATTATAACGATACAGCATACAAAGACATCCTAGACAATTGTGTGCCTCCACCTTAGTGGCAAAAGTTTGGGGAAGTACCACATTTGGATATGGTGTCTGTAAAGCTTTGGCCATATTTATGCTATAAAGTGCAAAATGCCCACACACAGGCATATTTGGTGAATATGACTGGTGTGTGTAATCAACCATTACATTTTTTTTAAATTTATTTAATAAACAGGGTTGAATAGAAATGCATAAGCTAGAGCGTTTTCCACATGAGATCTCACAATTAAAATACATATATAAGTATAATATCATAAATTTTACACATATAATACGCCTTTTATGTTGCAACTTATTGTAAAATTATTTTTAAAAATTCTACAACCGTTTCTTTTACAGCCGGATGTGTCGTCATCGATTCTCGTAGCGTCACCGCTTGTATAAATTAAGCAACGAGGGGGCTTGTTTTTCTATCCGTACGGACGTCGTGGTAAACTGTGTCGAAGTGTTGTGAAGTAAATTTTACTTTTTTTTTTTTTTTTTAAAGGAAGTGTATTGGTTTAAGGTTAAAATTAAAGGTTAAGAATGCCTCGTGTATACGTAGGCAGGCTGAGCTATCATGTCCGCGAAAAGGACATCCAGAGGTTCTTCAGCGGCTATGGAAAACTGTTGGAGATCGACTTGAAAAACGGGTAAGATTCAGCAGAGAACTTGGCTAAGTAGTCAGGCGCCATTTTGGTTATTTTGTATACAATAAACTTGTTAATTTAAGTAAAAAAAAAAATTAAAAAACAATTCCGGGTTAGCGCTTATTAGTAAAAGTGGAGGGAGTCGCTCGTCGAATGTTCGAGAAAAGGTTTCGGTTGGTTTGTGGAACTCGTGCCGCGTGGCCAAAATGGCGGACTCGCTGGAAAACAATGCCGTCTGTCATGTGTATTGGGTCGTCTACCATTTTGTCGGCTTTCCCGACTGCTTACATGCGAAAACACAATCCTTTCTGATTTTTTAAAATTATTATTATTATTATTATTATTCTCACTTTTAGATTAAGTTAACTTTTAGCTCGCATATTCTTCTTTCACGAGCTTCGACGCTTTGGTTTGCTGCACGCGCGAGTTCTTATAGGCCCGGTTTTAGCATTTAGCTAATCCTGTAAATCCTCGGCGCGCTTTCTGAACGTGGAACGCAATGCTTTTCATGCAGAGATATTGCACTTGTGAGACATTTTCAAAAGGTTTATCGAATAGGACCGTGAGATCCCAGTAGGTGTAATGTAATGCGTGCTCGTAGGAGTTATCGTGATATTTTTATTTGCGCGCGCGCGCGATATTATCGCGATACTACAACATTACTGGTTTTCTGATTGACGCGGGAGTATAAATAATTCTAGTGTATAGGTGAAGAGTAAAGACAAACAGGTTACAAGTCTACAGCCTTTGTGAGGGACTTTATTCCCAGAAGCATGGGTGAAACTCGGAGTATCTATTTTGGTCGTGTGCAAATCTTTAAGGTATTCATGTGGAACCATGCACAACAACAGAAAGTGACCCTCAAAGGCAGGGCTAACCTGTAACCACTAACATTTCAACATTTTTTTGCATTGCAGGTATGGTTTTGTGGAGTTCGAGGACACCCGTGATGCCGATGATGCTGTGTATGAACTGAATGGCAAGGAGCTGTGTGGCGAGCGTGTGGTGGTCGAGCATGCCAGGGGACCCCGTCGGGACCGGGATGGATATGGTGGGGGTCACTGGGGTTCTGGGCGCAGTAAGTCCACTCTTCTAATGATAACATGATATTAAAATGTTTATTTCCAGGTGTCATGAAAGGGACTGAGACATGCAACCCCTCGCTTCCCTCAGTCTTGGTAGTTGTCCAGCTCTTGGGGATCTTGGAGAGGAATTGCGCTGCTGAAGTTTTCTTACTGGCGCACACAGCAAAACCGTGTCCAGAGATGACCGTGGAATGGTTTTAATCACCTAAAAGTTGGCCTGTTCAGTTTAAATGTCATTTATTTAATTGTGCAGTTGGGATTACCTAGGAAAGGATAAGACTTTTTGCAAGTCTTTCGCAAAATGGTTAGTTTTAAAATAGATTTGGCAATGCAACAGTGTTTACGTGTCGGCCGATGGGTGTGGACTGTAGAAAGATTTTTCATGTGCAAAAATGACTCCTCGCTGACATGTAAACCAAGGTTGTGACGTGTGAACATGCTGTGTGTGTGCGTTTGAAATCAACATTAACAAGTCATTGATGTTTCAATTTGAAAGAGTCCAGTGCGGGCTGAGTCCGAGTCCATTGAGGCTAAGATGACTGCCTGTCCCGTTTGGCCTTGGCTTTCACCTTACAATGTGTGTGTGACCTTTGCCCTTTGACCCTTGGCTGACCTAACCGGAAGCCATGATGACAGCAGCCTTTTGCCAATAGACCAGGGTGATGGTGAGGAAACCCATTGGTTTTTATGTATGACGAAATATTGGAGAGGTTTTTATGGGTTAAAAAAAAATGTAGCAGTCATCTAGTCTTAAGCAAAAAAAGAAGCAGTGGGCTTCCTTTGCTCTGTGCGGTCAATATGAAAGGTAATGCTTGTCCTAGTCCTGGTTATTTTTCTTTTTACCTTTTGGTAAGGGTAGTGTCTACCAGATTTTAAAAAAAACAAGCAAACCCAAACAGCTTATTTGGGACGTGGGACCCAGGAGGACACCTATGACTTGTGTGCTTTACAGTGTGGAAGTTAAAATGTAAACATGTCTTAACATTGCTTTAATGGCACTTTCAGTGTATATGGTAGTCATTCTGTCTAAAGTCTTGTGTGTTCTTCATACACTCAGGTCTTGTAGGTCACCTCATGGGTTCCACATCAGAGCATCATATGATATTCAGGCTGTTGCTGTTAAATTAAAAAAAAAAAAAAAGTAATTTGATCTCTTAACCTCTGCCAACATCTTTCCTTTTTGTTTCCTTTTTCTTTTTGTGTGATCTCTTCAGAATATCTGGTGCTGAGGTAAACTGCATCAAGGCATATTTGATTCTTCAACGAAACAAAAAAAGCAGAAAGCTCAGAATTCTTGAATTTCAGTTTAGTGAGCGATTTGCACTAAATTGGTCAGCCGTCATTGTGTTCTCCCATTTCTGACTCCTTTCTTTTGCTTTGTGTCTGAAGGTGGTAGTAGTGGTTACAGCAGCAGGAGCCGCTCCGGCAGAGACAAATACGGACCGCCTGTCCGCACGGAGTATCGGCTCATCGTGGAAAACTTGTCCAGTCGCTGCAGCTGGCAGGACCTCAAGGTAAACGGTGTACATAAAGCTTGAAATAATTGTTAAATTTCCATGTTACACCCATTAGTCAACCGTTACTCTCTATGGAGTCTCTATTTTAAATAAAGCTTATTACAGCAATATTTACACTTAATCTCGTTCGACTCTTCAGGACTTCATGCGACAGGCCGGTGAGGTGACCTACGCCGACGCCCACAAGGAACGGACGAATGAAGGTGTGATCGAGTTTCGTTCTTATTCTGATATGAAGAGAGCCCTGGATAAGCTAGACGGCACTGACATCAACGGGAGGAAAATCCGTCTCGTGGAGGATAAACCCAAACGGCGCCGCTCCTACTCGGGCAGCAGGTCCAGGTGAGCTCAGACTTCTGATGTAGAGTGCTGTGGACTTTGGGATTGCTTTAAATAATCCTTATTTATAAATGATCATGGTGACTGCTCTGATTATCAGGTCCCGTAGCAGACGCCGCTCCCGCAGCAGAAGCCGTAGGAGCAGGAGCTCCCGAAGCCGTTCCAGGTCTCGCTCTCGGTGAGTGCTAATGTATGGTTTTTAAAATGAAGGTTTCCAGAAGCATAATGGTATAAGGTATGGCACAATACTAAAATGGTTAAATTTAGTGTGTACTATTATGTTTAGATTTCAGTGACTTCACAGTCCAGTAGTCTTGCTGCTCAATGCTAAATTGGTATCCAACTAATTGGATTTCTTTTTATATAAAAGATCTCTGGAATTTAGTCTTTAAGGAATAGCTCCTTAGTTAAGGGGTGAAATGGAGCTGCTGTTTAATTGAGGAAATGGTAACAAACCTGATAGATGCAAGTAACATAATTACAAAAATAACCAGGTTTTTTTTTCTTTTTTCTTTTCTTTTTTTTTTAAAAACAGCTCTCGGTCCCGCAGCAAGCGCCACTCCCACTCCAGGTCCAAGAGAAAGTCCCACTCCAAGTCTCCAGCTAAATCCCGTTCCAAGAAGTCCCGCTCTCGTTCTCGCTCCCGCAAGTCCCGCAGCCGCTCGGCGAGCCGCAAGTCACGCTCCAAGAGCCATTCCAAGCCTCGATCTGAGCGTGGCTCTCGCAGCCGCTCCAAGGAGAAGTCCGTGAGCAAGAAATCACGCAGCCGCTCAGCCTCACCGATGGAGAACGGAGACAAAAAATCCGCCTCGCGTTCTCCTTCTCCGCATGAGGAACGCCACCATTCCAAATCGCCGTCAAAGCGGTCACCGTCTCGCTCTCCTTCTCGGTCCAAATCTCGCTCGCGCTCCAGATCTGCTTCACAGGACTGAGTGTTGGTGTTTTGTAGCTCTGGAATTCAGCACTTTGCGACAAAGGTGCATCGCATTTAGATCAGATTGTATGTTTGACATTGCATGAGAATCAAAGGGCTGAATTGTAAATATCAAGTGGGTACCAGATTTGTACATGAATCTTCAGTAGCCCCCCCTTTTTTTATTATTATTATTCAGAAGAATTGCCTGTACTGCAGATATTCCATCAGCTGTCATACTGGGAAAACCTTTCTTGCACCCAATTGATTGAATAAACAAAGGCTTGTATTGCTTCTTAGCTGAAGTAATTGATTTTGATAACTTCAGAGGACTTTTACTTGCCTACTACATGTGACATTTGAGTATTGTGAAATGGTTTAGCCTTAGTGTATTGTGACTTGCTGCGTACATATTGCTGTACAGAAACACCCACCCACCCCTATCCCCTTAATGCTTTTTTTTTTTTTTTTTTTTCCTATTTTTGATGTGGCTTCAAATTGTAGAAGTCCCCTTGCTGTTCAGTTTTAAACTGTCTTGGGTATTCTGCAATATTTTAGTTAAATAAACTTGCCTTTTTTCTGCCCTTTGTTTGTTAAATGTGAGCATTATTTCTTCCTCCCTCAGTTACTTGTGGAAATGTAGGGATGTTTCATTAGAGCTATAGGTAGGATGTAATGAGGAGCAATAGCCAGGTCAAACTCAAGTCTAGTATTTCTTGCTTTCATCAGATAACACAATAGTTACATTAAAAAAAACACAATATGCAAAAAACACTGGACTTCTGCATTTCATACTAGGGATTACTAGAAGATGCTTCATGTACCGCCACTAAAGAAATTTTCAAAAGAAATACAGAAAAACCTTTTATTAAATATAAGTTTAGAGTAATGTTTTCGTAGTCTTAGGAGGTGACCACTATTACACTTCGTATGTGGTTTATCAGAAACTGTACGGTATATTTCAGCTTCCCGAAGAACTTCTCAGTTTTAGATATTTAGATGACGGTTATTTTCCACATATGCAAAAAAAAAATATGCGCCAAATGTTGCTCATTCACACTCTGTCCTTTTCCTTGGGTTTTGTATGGTTTTGTTTTGTTTTTTCTATCATAAAACGCTTGTTAGACAAGCTACAACGTAAACGTGCTCCTAGTCCTACTTCTACAGTCCCACAGTATTCAGGTTCACCATCAATATTTAAAGATGTGTAATGTAGAAAAATTATTAGCGAAAATTATCGATATTTTTGTAAGAAGCGAAATCATGTAAGAAAATTTTTGATCTATTAAAATTTGTGAAACTATACAGCATAATTGCACGATTAAGCCCCTATTTTTACCGCTCTAAGTCAGCGCTAATAATGGTGTTGCGATGGAGGAGGTCCCCATGGTTACTGTTGTTTACCCACAATACGTCACGGGCAGGCTAACAGCGCTGAGACATGCTAAATCCTGAGGTAAAGTTAGCGGTTACGGTATCTAAATTTGCGAGTTTATGTTTGCTAAATGAAAATCTGCAGTCGTGTAAATATTACGCGGGGGTTATATTTATATTTTGGTTTTATATTAATGCTTCGAGTATTTTTTTTTTGTTGTTGCGTGTGTGCTTAGCAATGGGGCTAACTAGCTTGCTAATACGGTAGCTAAGCCAGCTAGTTGTCATGAAGACCGTTATAGCAACATGCTAAGTCTGATTAAAGGCGCTATTTATAGTTGTAACACTGTTCTAGGCTGTTTAAAAGTTTAGATGTTTTTCAGGTATTGCAAGATCTTTAATGACATCTGTATTATATCTCCTAAGTAATTGTGTCTTCTGCCCAGAATTTAGTCTTTAGAAGAAACAGTCCTCAACTACAAGATGGATAAAGAACAGCGCAATATTGTCGTTTTTAATTCGTCCAAAAGAGAGCTGTTTACAGCTAACACCGGTTACAAGAGTCTTCAGAAGAGACTGAGGGTGCAGTGGAAGATCCAGGGGTACCAATACATTTCACAAAGTCATGCACTCCTGTCCTATGAGCTCCAAACATCCAGACATTATATTGTCTCTCGGTCATTTACATTCCCACACAATATTTCGCAATGTGTAAGGTCTGCTTAACTACTGAAAGCCAATGTTCTGATGTGTATTGTCTCAACAGCATCAAAGAGGAGATCACAGCTGAGAAACTGCATGGTGTGAAGCTGTGGATCACTGCAGGTCCTCGAGAGAAGTTCACTGAAGCAGAGGTGAAATGATCATCACCTGGGAGATTCTTCTACCTGCACATCACTTTCGCATTCATACTCATTCACGCCCATTCAGTGAGCACTTTATTCGCCTGGTGTGAGGTGGGAACTGACCTCAGATGGTACCATGCATACACTCATTTACACCTAGGGGCAATTTAGCATAACCAATCCATTTACTGGCACATTTTTTGAGAGAACCCAGCGCTCAGGATATAACCTGGGACCCTGGTTCATGCTCCTTCTTCATATATCTTAGTTCTGGAGACATTTTCTGAGGGCGGCACGGTGGTGCAGTGGTTAGTACTGTCGGAGTTTGCATGTTCTCCCCGTGTATGCGTGGGTTTTCTCCGGGTGCTCCGGTTTCCTCCCACAGTCCAAAGACATGCAGATTAGGTCAACTGGCTACTCT
>JAQMYM010000016.1:3419262-3454833 GCA_030014255.1 Parauchenoglanis ngamensis
CATTATTCTATATTTATTGAATTTTTTTTACTATGACAGTGCAGTGATACTGTAATATTTTTCTTTTTGTTGTTTTCAGTATACGTGCTGCAAGAAGTTTTGATTTCTGGACGGTTGCTGCGCGCGCAGACGCTGTTTGATGACGTCACCCCCGGGAAAGGGTGCGAAAAAGAAGCGCGAGATAGAAACAGTGGAGGCGGCGGACAGAGAGCTCGCGCCGCTTCGTGCTGCTCACTTTTTTTTAAATTTAATTTAGGCGATTTAACGACGAATAAATCTTAAAGTCAACAAATCCATTTCCGTGGTTTACAGATGGTGCAGAGTTAGCGCGCGCGGCACCGCGTCGTGAAATCGAGTTTAACCGGAAAATCGGAGGGGAAAACCCCCCCCCCAAAAAAAAAAAACCCGGGGCTGCCTGGAGATGTCTTGGTGGGCGCGCGCGTAAGTTTACTTACTTTATATCTGTTATGGCATGCTTGTTTTATATATGTTAAACCTGGTGTAAACGTGATTTATGAATTGTAATAATTTAACAAAGTGATCATTTCAGCTGTGCATCAGTTGTAACTTTGATCTGAGGATAATTTAGAATGTTTGTCAGCGCGCGCCCAGTAAATAAACGCAGCTCCATCAGATATAAATCATCACACGTATGCAGCAGTGTAATACGACTTATCTTTGCATGTTTTGTGTTTCTGTTATTTTATTTTTTGTGTGAAAGTCGAAATGGATAAATAGTTCCTCTGTGACTGGCTAGCTGTAGCTTTTAGCTAGTAAGCAAGTTGGTGTGATGTTCAACAAATGAATGCTGGTGTTTGTTTATTTATTGATCGATTTTTATTGAAGTATTTAACACATTATCAGTACTAGTTGTAATACTCCCATTAGGAGTGATGGGAGCCGTGTCATTGTGTTTAACATGAGCAGGAACCTGAATGTGTTCAGTCATGGGGTTGCAGCTCAGGCCCAAACAACAATGCAGTCTGTTTTTATTTTGCAGATAAAACAGACAGACATTTAATTAGTTGTTAAATATTTGATTAGAATCGTTGCAGGGCCAGTTAACAGTGGTCATGTCACAGTTCTGTTAACACTCAGATGTGAACAGCACAAATCCGAGTGGAGTCAGTAAACTCGGCACCTCGTTGTTAACTCCTGATGACAGGACAGACTTGTTTCTCCCTCTTAAAGCTGTGTGTGTGTGTGTGTGTGTGTTTGCAGCGAGGACGCGGAGTGTCAGGACACTGACTCGGACGCGGCCGACCAGAAGGACTGCGGGAAAGTCAAAGTGAAATGGACGCAGGAAGAGGTGATCTTTGCATCTGAGTTTTTGTCCAAAAACGGTTACATTCCAGTCATTTAGCTGAGCAGTTTATTGATCAGGGACTCAATCAAGGGCCAAATATTGACTCCACATCAGACAGTCCTGGCTTTTGTTTCTGAGGTCAGTCGTGGCTCAGAAGGTCAGGGGTTCAAGCCCCAGCACCACCAAGCTGCCACTGTTGGACCCTTGAGCAAGGCTCTTAACTCTCTCTGCTCTGTAGGCGCTGTATCATAGCTGACCCTGCCATTGGGATGTAAGAAAAGAATTTCACTGTGCTGTAATATATATGTGACCGATAAATGCTTCTTCTTCTTACTTGTGTATTGAAGTATAAACCCACAACATCTTGTCTTGTTTTTCAGGATGATAATCTGCGAAAGCTGGTTCAAAACCTAGGAACTAGTGACTGGAAATGCATCGCAAGTTTTCTACCAGTAGGTTTACTTTTAATGTAAAGGAACGTTCGGCTTTTTTTTTTTTTTTTTTTTTTTTTTTTTGTAATAATTTAAATCCTGCAGTGAATTTAAGTCTGATGTTGCTGTTGCAGTTACGAGTGTTTTCGATCCGTATTAGAAATAATCTGCGTCCATATTAACACGGGTGAAAACGCATATCACATGACCATTTCCGTACACCGTGCGTGCGGGTGCTGGTATAAACAGGAAGCAGATTGTCTACTCTGCAGTTGGCTGCTTAGTTGCATGTAGGCAGTTGTAACATTATAAAATGCAAGTGGAAGGAAGCATCATGACTCATGATACCTGATCAAAAACCAGTAAACGTGGGTGTCTACGTTATCCCTTGTCCACACTGAAACAAGGCCAGCAGCATTTGCAAAAGTCTCCATTTCAGGGGCTCAAAAACTGGAAGCCTGGCATAAGCCTGGCATTACAACTATTACAGCATGCTTCATTTTCTATCAATAGAGGATCTCCATCGTATAATCTGAGCTAGAGAATAAGCTATCGCACGGTCTTCGGCCAGGATTTTATTAGGATCTCGTACACTGTGACAAGTAATAATCTTGCTGATTGCTGAAATCCTGCAGTCAAAAACAGGCTTAACTTGGAATCAGGGAATCCTGCTTTGTTAAACATCTCCATGGTTAGAAGTCATTGCACTTTTGCTCTTGCTGTTTGCTAGAACCGCTCGGAACACCAGTGTCAGCACCGCTGGTACAAAGTTTTGGATCCAGACCTCGTCAAAGGGCCTTGGACTAAAGAAGAAGATGAAAAGGTAAGATTTGTGCATGTCAAGATTTAGCTTAAAAAGCGCATTAGAGCAGAATTCTCTTTATATCTGTCGTGTGTTTCTTGTCACGGGTGGACTGCAGATAAAATAGACAGAAGACCTAAAATGAATTCATAAATCTAATTTTGAAAAAGAATATTGAGGAAAACCAGCTGTATATACCTACGTCGTGACCTCGTTATTACCCTGCCTTTACACTCGTAAGGGCCGAAGCGCAGATGTTCATTTTCTATGATTTTAAATGATGTGTGAATTGAATTTTTGTAAATTCTCTGCAAATTAAGGGGCGTACACACATGGAACGATTCGCTCGTTGGTTCATTCCAGACTCCGGTTACGTAGGTATCCCTCTTGTATGTTTACTGGGAAGTCAACTGTATCCTTCGCTCTCATTTGGTATTCACCTCGATCGCGTCACCTCAAAGTTGAGATTGGCTGAGACTCGCCTGCGTAGCGTCGCCGATGGTTGTTTCACCTGTCATCACTACAAGTCGCCAAATTTCACTGACATTCCATGGTTTCTGGTCGCCGCTAGTCTCTTCCTGTTTGTACATCCCTTCAGGCTTTACATAAAGGTAGATAAAAGCAACAACCTTAACCGATTAACCCGAATGCTTCCTCAGATCAGCCCTCTGGTGTTCGTGGTCCGACTTTGCTTCAGTTCCCCACTCGGAACTTTAATTCATTGCTGCAGTTCATCAGCTCTTATTTACTGTTTGGCGCACAAGAAGGACTTTAATTAAAGGAGATTAAATGAAAAGACAAACAGTTTCTGTGTTGGGAAAAAGTCTGGTGGATTTTTATTTATTTATTTATTTTTATTTAAAAAAAAAAAAAAACTAATTCTGTGTGAAGGGATTTTGTTTCGCGACCAAAATGTCACCGTGACGTCGCCAGACTTCGCTCTGACCTCACCGACATCATCTATATAAAGTATCGTCATGTCTTTGAGCCTCTGAGAAAGTCAGATTATAAATAAACAACATTATTTTATTATTGTGCCTAAGAAGATTATTTTCCTCGTAATTTTTTGTTTCCTCTTCTCATGCAAAGTCTCTGATTCACTTGGTCATTATTCTGTGTGCAGGTGATCCAGCTGGTGAATAAATACGGTAATAAACAGTGGGCCGTGGTGGCCAAACACCTGAAGGGGCGTCTGGGGAAACAATGTCGCGAGCGCTGGCACAACCACCTCAACCCTGACGTGAAGAAGTCCTCCTGGACCGCAGAGGAGGATCTCATCATCTATAAAGCGCACTGCATGCTGGGAAACCGCTGGGCCGAGATCGCCAAGATGCTGCCTGGAAGGTGGATGCTTTGAAATTCCTAATATTTATCTTCATAAGATAATAATAATAATATCAAATGTATTAATATAAACCTGCTATTTGTCAGAACTGCTCTTAAACACTTTCTGACTGAGAAAATGATCATTTTTGTCTGTCGTTCTTCCTACCAGGACCGACAATGCTGTGAAGAACCACTGGAACTCCACCATTAAGCGTAAGGTGGAGCTGGGGTACTACAGGGGCGTGGACACGACTCTGCACTTTATCCACCAGCCTGAGGAAGGAGACGGAAGTGTCCAGCAGGACGCTGAGCCATTGGTGTGTTTCAGAAGCATCATGAACATTTATTATGGCATCTTTATTTGCATCTTCTCTGTTTCTTCTTGTGTCGTAATGTCCTGATGTATGATCCTGACAGGAGAATTTCTGCTACACTGGAGAGCTGGAGGCTGCCGCTGGCCCGGTGGTCACACAGGTAAAATCAGTGTATTTCAAGTCAATTCGTTACTGTGGTTATTTATATTTTTGTAAAGACTGCTAGCAAAGAGCAGTCGACTGATCGAGTGCTTCTTACGTAACCAGCTCATAGATTAGTAAAGTACTGAAGGGCTGGTTTGTGCGCAGTGATTTTCTTTGGCCTGATCCAAAACAGATTGCGTATTGTCGTATCACGTGTAAATCGTGTCAGGCTGAACTCTTGGAATACATACCGATGGCGCCAAATGACGCCAGTACTTTTGTCCTAGTGGGAAGATAAATAGGATTTGGAGTGCAATAATAATTTTCGTCCTGCAGGAGTCGGTCGATTCTGTGCCTCAGAAATCCACTCCTACAAACACGGCGTCCCCTAAACCGCCCCGAGCTCCAGTGAGTCCGCCCAGTGACACGGAGAGCACGACGAACTCGAGCATCCCTGCCTGGGTGAACGACGGCTCGGGCTTCCTGTCGCCCTCGGCCACGCCCGCGCTGAAGGAGGTGATGGACATGATGGACGGGGTGAGTTCAGGACCACCGTTAGAGACGGGCTTCTGCTCGTAGAGTTGGCTTTGTGAGCTCAGGTTAAACATCAGCTATTGTTGAAAATGTTAATTATAGCATTTTCTTCAGAGAGGAAACGGAAAATACGACGTGCGATCCGAGCAGGCATTTTCATAGATATTATGTTTGGTTGTTCATTTATTTTTAAAAATTGTTATTAAGATTAAGGGCTAAATATTATTCTGGCTAAAATGAGCAATTTTTTATTTAGCAAATAGCGAAATGAATCGACCTGATTCTCGCCTAAAGGGAATTTTCACCTGGAATAATGACGCGGTTTTTGTTATTGCGTCACATTCATTTGGTGTAACTCATAAAAAATATCCATCATGAATCTATTCAAATCAAATGGTTTGTGTAATTTTTTCAGTACGAACGTGACAGGTTGTTTTTTTTTTGTTGATTATGTGAACTGTGCTAATAATATGAGTAAAGATCTGGAGATGGCACGATTCCACTTTTTATTTTCTGATTCTCATTCTAAGATCTCGAGTATGAGCAGAAACCAATGTCTAAACAATAGACTTTTAAAATAACTTTTTTCTTTTTCTTTTTCTTTTTTTTTTTGTTTAAACTGACGCACTTAAGACACAGGAAAAATGCACAGCTAAAAAAAAGCCACCTTGCATAAAACCGCAGCTTTCATACAAAAATCAGTTGTGTAAATAAATAAAATAAAAATGACTCATTCAAAAAATAAAATAAATACAAGCAAGTTTCAAAGTCACAGTTTCAGTTACAAAAAAACAAAAAATTTCCCAAATTGAATTTCAGTATTGTCTGTTTGTTACAAGACCGGATCGACTGTTCTGTTTTTTTTCCCCATCCATGCATCGTCCATTTTTTTTGCTGGTATCGGTCGAATACTGATCCCAGTACAGTACATATCTGGCCAAATCCTGATCCTGGGTATCAGTGCCACGTCTTTAAATGTCCGTGTTTAAATGATTTAGAGATGTGAGCAGTTGTGCTTAAACTCCAGACAAAACGCCTTTTATTTATGATGTACCTAAAGATTTTTCCTATTGCTCATATAAAAGTTTTATATATATATATGAATATATTCATATTTTGTATTAAGTGTAGATTATAACTGAGAAAAAAAGAAGAAAAAATTTAATAACCACAAGGGCAAGTAAAGGTCTGAGCGTTTGATAGAATTTCTTTGAGCAAATAAAAAAAAAGTACAGAAGCACTGTCTAAAACACTGTCAGTGTAATCCCTATGTGTGTGTGTGTGTGTGTGTGTGTGTGTGTAGGATCTGGAGGGTTGGTGTAACCTGGCTGACTTTGAGCTGCCGGAGGAGAGTCAGAGCCCTGACGTGCTGCAGTTCCGGCTGGAGGGCAGCGCTCTGCACGAGCTCAGTAAGGGGAGTAAAGGTGAGCTCATCCCCATCTCGCCCGGCGGAGCCACACCGCCCTCCATCCTGAGCCGCCGCACACGCCGCCGCATCGCCCTCTCCCCCGACACCAACGACTCCATGACCCCCAAGAGCACGCCGGTGAAGATCCTGCCCTTCTCCCCATCTCAGGTACTGCCAGGTTTCTGGATTCACTGTCAACTCGGACTGACTTGAATCAATTCAATTTCATTTAGGAATTCAGTTTAGTGAGGTGAGTTACATTTCCAAACTGGCAGCATGTTATATAAAGTGCAGATAAATAGGTTTTAAAGCTCAAAAAAAAAAGTGGTATCAGTAACGACTGAGCAGTTCGATTGGTTAGAAAATTCAACTCATTATTCATTAAAGATTTGTGACCAGTTCGTTTTGAGCCCCGAAAATACATCCGTGAAGTAAATTCCAAGCTACGAGCTAGCATAACATCGCATTGCATAACTAGCCAGGAGTGAAGAACTGACATTGTTTCTTTTCAGTTAAAAATTCAGCCACAGGCTTTAGAGGATTTGTGACCCGTCACATCAAATCAGGTATCAAGTCGCGTTTATGGTGATTTGAGTTCTGTGTGTTTTCAGATTCCTGGTTCAATAAGCTCCATTTGTGATACCTAGTTCATTACTGCATCATGTCCATATGGCACCATAGCAACAGTGCGAGTTTGTTTATGAGGAGGATCTCGGGAAAACTCCGTCGAAATCTTGTTTCTGGAATATTTAAATGAGGATTCCATGAAGTAATAAGGAAAAAAAAAATCATAATGCACGTTTTTCTCTTAAACCTGAGAGAGTCATCAAAGTGCTTTCAAGCAATGTTTAGGATTAAACTCATCTGTGCGACTTAATACCTGACTTGATATGGTGGGTCAGAAATATAGTATAATTGAGAGGATCAACCTTAAAAGTGCTTGAATTTCACTTTGAAAAGCCAAGAATGTGAATACAGTCTAATTTTGTCTGTCAATCTTTTCCCAGTTTCTAAACCTGTGGTCCAAACAGGACATGCTTGATTTTGAGAACCCGTCTCTCACGTCCACTCCCGTGTGCAGCCAGAAGGCCATCGTCACCACGCCGCTGCACCGAGACAAAACCCCGCTCACCCAGAAGGAGAACTCCGTGTACGTCTCGCTTTACACGGTTTATACCGCGTAATTAAATTACACTCTGACATTTCATCTTCGTCATGTTTCCTACTCAGCTTCATCACGCCGAACCACAAGGCTGACCTGGACAGGACGCCTCGCACCCCGACCCCGTTTAAAAATGCCCTGGAGAAGTACGGCCCCATATGCCCGCTGGTGAGGAAACTCTTAAATGCAGAAGGAACAAAACGAAGGTGCTGAGCGATTGTTTGTTTGCGAACGTGTAAATGACGTGTGCTGTTTGCTGCAGCCTCCAACACCCAACCTGGAGGAGGACCTCAAGGAGGTTCTGCGCACCGAAGCAGGGATCGAGCTCATCGTAAAGGACGAGAGTCCGGCTGAACAGAAACCCAAAGCGGTGGTGAGGATTCTTGATTTACGATGACGTTTTCTCTTTCTGTGTCTTGAAATTATAACACTATAACTTTTATAGACTCTGCATTTTAAGCTCAGTCTCCTTTTTCACCACAGTAAGAATGGTAGATAAGCCAATTTATGCATGAAACTGGAATGACTGACAGTTGTGCAGGTGTTCCGGTATTACCTGTTCCCCCCCCCTCCAGAAGCCCCGTCCACTTCATCAACCTTCATGAATCTGAACTACAAAGTTGGAGGAAAAAACATTTGCCTCCATGTTTGTTTTCTTAGCAACAAGCTAGCCCGCTGAGTGTGATGAGTGACGTTTATTTTCCACCCCAGAAAGAACTGTATGCTCAGTGTTCGATTTTATAAGCCAATATATCAATGTTGACTGATCTGTAGTTACAGTACAACTCCTTTAAAGGTGAGATGCGCTACTTTGTTTACTGTTCATGCTCTTAGGAGCCATGTCGATTTGACATCGCTTGCTGAACTCGGAGTTGAGGAGAGTTCCCGAGTAGGAATTCCGAGTTGACTTTCCTGGTCAGAGGTCAGGAATTACGAGTTAGGGTAATAATCGGAGTGAAAATCACGTCTTGACGCCTTTTCTCGCTTGAAATAATCGCCCTCGCTTTCTGTCACAGTAAATGGAGTATGATTTTGAGTTCATTAATGTGAAATAAATGTATGAGGGATTAAAAGGGACTGCAAGGAAAAAATTTTTTCATTCATGTCTTCTTATTTACTGTAAGTTTTATTATCAATTTTAAAGAGTTGATTAATACCATAATGCTGTGAAATCATGATTATTTTCATGATAAACATTACAATCGTAACACCAAACCAGAGCACAAGTCCGTTCTATACAAACAGTTTCTTCACCAGAGTACTCTCCTCAAGACTTATTCTACGTCCAGACATGTAGCACTTCCTGTCCACTGATGCGCTTTCATTACTTTGCTCTTCAGCACCGGCCTCCCATGAAGAAAGTGCGTAAATCTCTGGCGCTGGACGTTATAGACTGTAAGGAGCCGCGCCCTGTCCGACGCCAGCACTCCAAGCCTCCTGCCAAACACAGCAGAAAGGTAAAAACAATGACTGGATGACTTAATTTGGTCTCACGGTGAGAGGATGTAAAGACGGAGTTGTTTCTTGTCTCTCAGGCAGATCGTTCTCTCTCATCCTCCTTCAACTCGTCATATACTGTGAAGAAGGAGGAGAACGTCCTCGACCAGGGTTTCATTCTCGGGCCCAACGAAAGCGGACCTACGGTGAAACAAGCTCAGACGAACCCCAAACCCGTTCCACCTGCTCCTGTAAGTCATCCCGGAGCTCCGAGACCACACTGGATTTTTTTTTATTTCAAGACTTTCTTGTGGTGGAAAGCTTAGTAGTAGAACAGTGGTTACATTATATTATAGTAATATTGTGACTGTATTTGAAGCATAATCCTGATGTTTGTCCCCTCAGCATCATTACATCCAATTTACATCCAATTCTTTACATCTCCTCCTTGTAGATGTCTCCGGCGTGGGAAGCGGTGGTTTGCGGCCGCACTACGGATCAGCTGATCATGACGGAGAAGGCCAGGCGTTACCTTCGCTCTCTGAAGTCGAACGCACACAGCCGAGCCCTCATCCTGTCCTGAGCCTGCACTTCTCCACAATCTCTGATTATTGCATTCTACAAAATTAAAACATATGGCATTTTCTCGTCTTGTGAAATAAGATTGTAAAAATATTTTGTTAATAATGTAATTGTGAAAAGAAAAGATTTTTGGGGTAAGGAAAACTGCATCTTAGCAGTCATGATGATCTCTAAAGGTGCTTTTAGTCTCTTGTCTCAGGTTGTCTCAAGAGTTTAACATATAAGGCATTCTATTTCAGTTTGTGTGTGCTTCAGATGTTTTTTTTCCTGAAATTCTTACGGTATCACGGTATCAGGAATGTCGGCGGAAAGAAAAGCACGTGTGCTTTTAACCGGCACTGTTACATTCTGTGGAAATCAGTTCATTACAGTTCAGGGTTTATTTTTCGTTTACATTTTAAACAATGGCAATATTGAAATGGTTTTTTTCTGCAACAATCACTGCATAGTATGGTGCATACTGAAAACAGATAGATTTTTTTCTTCACGTGACATGTCCAGATTTTTTGAAACACCACATTTTCATACGTAATCATTAAACTTTCTCATGTCCACTGCGGGTTAATTCATGGTCTGCACATGCTGTAACTGTGGAATTAAATAATATTACCCTGTAATGTAAAATAACAAATAAATTTAAAAAAAGCATTCACCTAAACACTTTCACAGTGCTTTCTTTGGAATAAATACAATGAATAATACAATTGTGTGAGAATGTCAAAACAGAATATAAATTGGGTCTGAAAGGTGACTACTGGAAAGATTTGTGCAATTAAACTAATGTATTATTATTTGCAAGATTCGACAATAAGACCTGACAGCTATAGTATTTCAGTTGAGAAAATACTGGTCTATAGGGTGACGTCATTCTCTTTACCGCTCATCTGATTGGACAGCTCGTTGCAACAGAATAACCAATAGGAAACGGACACACTGCCAAATCAACGTCCTTTAATAAAAATACATAACGCGATTTGAAATAACAATACAATATATTTTAAATCGTAAGTAATAATTTTTTTAAATAAAATTTCAAAATTAAACGTATTATATCTGCAGGTATGAGAAATATCATAGTTTTTCCGTATTATTCAAGCGCAGCGGTTGGTTTATACCATGTTAGATTAACAGGGGTGGAGGTTTTCTTATTAATTAAATAGGTGACGTTTGGTTCAAGATTGTGATATGAATTATTTATAAGTGGAATATTATTCCGTAAACCTGTCACGGGTTTGAATTTTCAATTGAAATTGATCGCGATTAGCCAACGGAAAAAAAACGCTCCCCCTGTTACTTTAGTCTAAATAGGTTTCGTCCTTCTGTACCGGAAGTCTCGCGAGCGTTTTTGGTGACGCTGCATACGGCGACATGGCGCTACTCCGTAAGTCATTTGACTGAGATTAAAGTACATTTTTAAAAAAATATCCCACTTGTAATTTTATCTTAGGAACACCAAAGCGCTGTTTGGTTCTGTACCGTTTGCATGAAATGACTGTTTTTTGTTGCGGGTCCTTAAAGACATTTTCTTCTATCAATGGAATTTTGCATAATGCTAACATGCTAGTTGACTAGATAGCCAGTTTGCTAGCTAAAATGTGTCCGTTTATAATATTCTTGGAAAATTTTAGAAACTTTAATTAGCTCCAAACTGCAATATTTTTTTCTATATTTATCTACTTATTATTTCTGTGTCAGCATGGTATATTATCAGGTAGAATACAGCTGCTGCACTCCAAATTATTTTATATTTAATATATGTAGTGCACATATTAGGGTTTAACCGTCGCCATATTATACTGTATGTAGTGCACTTGTGTAAGGGGTAGTGAGGTATTTGGGACATAACACTACGTTAAATAAGTACTGAATATAATTGCATGTCAAAAACAAATGCATGTATAATTCCTTTGTTTTTGTGCAAATTAAGTCTCAGGCTTTGTATAGATTTTCAAAAAAAATGAAAACATGTGTAATAGGTTTATTTACATTAATATATATATATATATATATATGTGTGTATGTATGTATGTTCATGTGTTTTGAAAGGTTTGGTCAGCATTGTGGTCTCCATCCTGGCTCTCGGAGCTTGGGCACTCAACCCAACCCACCACCTGACTGCTTCGGATGTGGACAGACTTCAGGATGTTCTGGAGCAGCCGTTCACAGACCTGAAGTCAGCGTACCTCTCGATCGTCGGCCTGAGCAAGTTGGGAGTGTCTGTGCCTGACTCGGAGGTGAGCTTGAGTAAATATAACAAGGATGTCATACAGACGCGCTTATTTGTTGCATGTCTGTTAACAGTTTGTACTTTTAATGTCTTCAGGAGGCTTGCAATTTCATAACGTCCAACCTGGATTCTTCAAGCATCGAATCTCTGTTTTATGTGGCTGAGGCCAGTCGAGCGCTTTCCTCCTGTGAGGTATGAGTGTAAAAAAAATTGTTGAATAAACTGTAATGAAACATGGATAACCCTGTGCGTGATTTCTCATTTTTGTTTTTGAACTTGATCTCCGACAGATCCACGTGTCGAACGAGACTCGGGATTTGCTCCTCGCCGCAGTAAGTGAGGACTCCACCATCTCGCAGATCCACCAGGCCGTGAGCGCACTTAGCTCTCTGGGACTCCCTCTGGCATCGCAAGAAGTGGTCAGTGCCCTTAAATCACGCATCGCGAAGGAGGACAATGTTGTCGCGTGAGTAATTTCTCATCTTGTTTTCACAGACATTCCTAGATTTGACATTTTATTGATCATCTCTAGTCTGATTAGTGAACTACCAACATAGCTTGTTTTGGTTTTTTTTAATCATGACCGTGAAAACAGAATGTTTGAATGTGAACAGACAGATGGTTGCATTTATTCTTTCCATCTTATCATCTTACCCCTGCAGCCACACAAGCCATCATTTTGACTCTGAATTCAACACATATCCAGTAAATAAATTTCTAGCTCATATTATTGTGTTTGTCATGTTTACACAGCATCATGCAGGCTCTGCAGGCGGCCTCCCGTCTGTCTCAGCAGGCCGACCTCGGAGAGATCCTGGAGGAAATCGAGGTGAGATGATTCCAGTCAGGCTTTAGGTGGCGCTGTAGCACAGATTAAAGAATTTAACTGGCAGTCCATTCATTCTTTCACCAATACATGAACACTGAAGGCTTGCTTTTTATTCTGTTTCCAAAATACATGCTTGATTTTCTGGATTTTATTTTCTGACCGCGGTGTTGTTCTCATGCAGGATCTGGCTGCTCGGCTGGATGACCTAGGGGGCGTTTACCTGCAGTTTGAGGAGGGTCTGGAGGCCACTGCGCTGTTCGTATCCGCAGCCTACGCTCTGTCCGATTACATGGACGTGGAGCCTCCGCTGAAAGAAGTGAGACTCCTCGCTGCAAATCTGTATGAGTTAAATAAGGAATAAAACACTTGGGAGTGTGCTGTTAATCACTGACCTTCTTGAAGCCGATTCTTTTTCTATAACAGCACATGCTGAAGGACTTTATTCATACAACAATTTACCAATGAAATACATATCCTAACTTTAATGGAACGTCTGTGAAAAGTTAGTTTTTTTGTTTTTTTTTAATCACGTACATTATAGCAGCTATACAAACATCTCACAGAAAATTTCAAAACAATTAGAGACGTTTTTTAACCCGTTCTTGTGGAACGTCCACTAATTGAATGTATTGAATGAGTTGTTACTATAGAAACAATCATGTATTGGATCAGGTGCATTAATATGAACTTGATTTGCTGCTGCAGTGCTAGAAAAACAAATCACTTTCTGACCAATCGGATTTGAGAATTCAGCAGCACTGCGGTGTAGTAGTTTGTAACCCCCTGAATGTGACGATGAACATTGCTCCGTGTTGTTTTCCCAGGACCAGGTGATCCAGCTGGTGAACTCGATCTTCAGTAAGAAGTCGTGGGACTCTCTGTCTGAGGCGTTCAGCGTAGCCGGCGCTGCCGCCGCGCTCTCCAACAACCGCTTCCACAAGCCAGTCATCGTTAACGCTCTGGACTCTGCAGCTGTCTCACACAGCCAGCCTCTGCTGCAGGTACACACCGTTAACATGCTGGAAGAAGACGTCCTACAGTTTGAGGATTTTCAGTTAGACATAGGAAAATCCGGAGTACCTCAAAGCGCACATGTGTTGTGGATTGGGTTCCGTTTCCTTTTCATGATGCGCTTAATGTTTTGAAATGACCACATCAACGAACGCAGAAAGTCTAAAACATGTTGAAAAGGTCTGAAATGAGAAAAAGGCAAGAACTTTAGAGTAGTATGTCAGAATAAGACCCCCATATCAGAGAGATGGAATATGCTAAGAAAGTTGTTGTTGTTGTTGTTGTTACTTTACCTATTTGTATACCTCGGATGATTTTTCAAAACTCCACTGTGGTCAACTGGTAATTTCTCTAAATATCTAGTCGTCCAGCAACGTGGAAGCTGCCCAGTCCCCTGTTTTGCTCACCCAGAAGTCCAGTTAACAGGCTAAAAACAGCCCCTCGCGTAATTAAACTCAAATTTATGACAAGTTAATTACGTGCTTTTATAGAGACTGTGGAAATCGGTGCATACTTGGATCCCTGGGAGGGGAGGGGAGGGGCGACATTACGTAGCTGCAGTCTCGGGATATTGTCTCTGCTGATGAAGCGTCACATTCATTCCCTAGACAAAAAGGCAGACGGGCTTTGGTCATTGTTTGGGATATGGGCTGTGACGTTCGCTCGCGAGAAAAACGTCATTTGAGTCAGGCTAGCTTCTTCATTTTCACTCGCTGCAATGAATAATGATTAAATTGTTCCAACAGGCAGATCTGTCCTCGGGTCATGTGTGTGGTGCAGCAAGTGATTGTGGGGAAAGAGTAGCGTGCTCTATCTGGAAAACCACAGCAAATCTAGGAGCGGTTGGAACCGGTTGAGTTGCATTTAAATGCGCATATTTAATGACCATTTTCTTCTGGAAATTCAGTGGGAATAGGTAGAGTTATTTGTTTCAAATGAGCGAACGTAAAAAAAATAAAAGACTGTTAGATCAACTACCATATAGGAATGAAAACTGGCCAAAAGTATGTGCACCCCTGACCATCCCATCAGTTTGTGGTTCTCCCAAATCGTCCCAAAGCCGAAATTATATAGAATGTTTTTGTATGCTGTAGCATTGTAATTTCCCTTCATTGGATCGAAGAGGCCCAAACCTGTTTCAGCATGAAAGGTGCACAGGCGAGCTCTATGATGACCTGGCGTGTTAAGTTTGGAGTGGAAGAACTCGCGTGTCCTGAGCAGAGCCCTGACCTCAACCCCACTGAACACCTTTGGGATGAACTGGAACACCGACCGCACCCCAGACCCCACAGCCATGCTACAAAATGTAGTGGGTAGATGGTTAGCGGTTAAATAAGAGTGAAAAGCGGGACTAAATCTGGAATGGGAAGTTCAGCAAACACATTTGTGTCCATAAACTTATGGGCATATAGTGTAGCTCGGATGCATGATCTGATGATCTGTCCAGCTTTGTATTACAGAGGTTTGTTTATTAAGAACCTGTCCCTTAAACACCTGTCCACTTTGCTATTACAGACAGTGTCATGTAAGACTGAGATCAAGTAACTGAGAAAATCAATTAAGGAATGTGATTATTTTGTCGATTCCTAGTTGAGGGAGTGTGTAACGATTCACTTCTATTTTTCAAAATGTTAAATATAGCAATGCACCTCTTTATTTCTGTATTGTCTGAGTAAGGGCTACGCTGTGTGTATAATTGTGTGTGTGTGTGTGTGTGTGTTACAGCTCCAAGTGACGGATGTCCTGTGCCAGCCTCTGAGCTCTGCTAACGTGCAGGTGGAATCGGCCACCTCCGTGTCCTCCAAGGCTGTAGTCCTGAGTCAGACCCCTTTCACCCTACACGAGTACGTTCCTGACGTGCACCTTCTATCTGACGTCTTACCATCGTAGATCCTGTACTAAGGAATTTAAAAATTACTGATTTATACGACATTCATTATTTGCTGCTGGTTGCCATGGTAACATTTCAAAGTATATTTTTGCTTCTGAAAAAAAATCCAAGTGCTTTTTTTCAGTAAAATTTTTTTTTTCCTTGTTTGTTTTTTTGTTTCAGTAACATTTTTGAGCTGAACTTTATGGCCAGTCAGCCTGCAAGCGGTTACTACCAGTTCTCCATATCCGTCACCGGAGACAGCCGTCTGGTGGCCAACCAAATCGACGTAAGCAGACTGTTTTGAGATGTATATAAAATGAAGATAAATTCAATTGCGACGTAACCACGCAACACAAGTCTCTGTTTTCTTTTTCTTTTTTTTTTCTTTAAAAAAAAAAAAAAAAAAGGTAAATTTTTCTCTCCGAAGCTTTGACTCTTAATTGTGTACACGGCTAGTGATTCATTCTTCAATGGGAGGCTTTTAAAAAGCAATTATTTAGTCCGTGTTCTTTCAAATTGCAAGGTGAAAGCAGACGGTCGGAGGTCAGGTGTCTTTTGTAGGCGCTTGAACCCTAAACAATATCCTGTCATGTCATTTTCACCACACAAAGCCCTTTTGCTTTAACCATGTCATATTTTTCCAGCTTCTCAGATTAAATGTTGCGTTTCCCCACTTAATTATCCCCTCCCCCACTCTATTAGCTCAAGGTAAAAGTCTCCACCAAGGTAGCCATCAACAACATGGACCTGTCTGTGGTCGACAAGGACCAGAGCATCGGTGCCAAAACCACCCGGTGAGCTCGTCCTCCATCACAAGCATCTAATATAACGCTGATTCTTTCACTTATTTAGCCATGTTAAGTGATTTATTTATTTATTTTTTTGTAGAGTGGACTATCCAACCAAAGCCAAGACCTCCTTCTTGGCTGACAGCCACCAAAACTTTGCTATGACCTTCCAGCTGGTGGATGAAGCCACCGGAGTGGAGCTCACGCCTCACCAGGTACGGCTTAGAAACTCGCTATCTGACATTCGCCCTTTTAAACGCTGGTGGTTTTAAAATAATATCTTCTCAGAAGAGGAACCGTGATCTCTGGAGCAACCAGGGTTTTATAAACAGGAGCAAAAAACGTAACATGGACCACCATCATGTAACCGATCCCAGTGAGGAAGCACCTCTGCTTAAAAGTTAGCATCTCACTGTAGGGTCCACCAACTCTCTACTCTTTCTTCAGTCTTTTTTTTTTTTTTTCTCTCTCTTTTTCTTTCTCTTTGTCCTTCTTTATTTTATCACTGACATTTTGTATAGGAACATCGATATGTCATGCGGAGTGATCACTCAAAAACACACCAAATGGAAATGGGAAATAATCCAATCAACATGTAAATCTAGAATGATTGACAGTCATGCAGGTGTTTTGAGCTCACAGATGTTAACACCCCGGAAGCCCCGCCCCCTTTTTTTCTTGTGTATTTTCTTCAAGAGATGGGCTGTGGAAGAAAGAGGGGCTTTATCTTTTTCTCATTTACTCTGCTGCATTATCTGTATGTTCATTTATTTATTTTGTAGTTTAATTTGTATTATCCTTAACAAGGCATGAATACACTTGGCTAATCAACTTCACTGACATTCACACTCATGGACATTTTCTCAATAAAGGGTCACTTGTACAGATGCATGTACGCATTTCCCATTTAAATAAGTCAAATCGCTTAAAAATGATAGCGGAGTCTGAATAGGCTTAAATCTCTGCATGTCTGATTGCTGCCTGTTCTCAGACCTTCGTCAGGCTGCATAACCAGAAGACGGGGCAGGAGGTGGTGTTTGTGGCCGAACCAGACAGCAAGAACCTGTACAAGTTTGAGCTGGACACCGCTGAGAGAAAGACCGAGTTCGACTCCATCTCGGGCACCTACGCACTCTACCTGATGGTCGGAGACGCCACGCTGGAGAACCCGGTCTTATGGAACGTGGTACGGAAACAGTACAAACTAATGAAGTGGAACCGAGTGACTTCATCCGCCTATTTGACAGTTTTTATTTGACATTTTTATTGTTTCCAAGGCGGACGTCGTTCTCAAGTTCCTCGATGAAGATGCTCCGTCTACGATTCAGTCCAAAAACCTGTATGTTCCCAAACCAGAGATTCAGGTTGGTATTCGGCTCATTATTACATCATTATAACAATGTTACAAGAACGAATACAATGAAAATGGATTGTTGTGACGAGTGAAGGACGTAATTTTGTCCGCTTTTGAGTTATTCTAGCGCTGTGTTGATGACTGATGACTAAATCCCGAGTGATATTTTTTACTCTCACTTTGTGTACGTCTAGCATATGTTCCGTGAGCCGGAGAAAAGACCCCCTACTGTCCTGTCCAACACCTTCACCGCACTCGTCCTCTCTCCCTTCCTGCTGCTGCTCATCCTGGTATTGACATTTCTCACGGTGAAATATTGCGTGTGCATGTGTGATTAGCACAAATAAGCATTTCAGCACATCTTGAGAAAATGACAAACCCTGTTTACGTCTTTATAATGAAGGGTGCTTTTAAATCCTTGCAGCAACTAATCGCGAGGATCAGACGAAGATGTGAGAAACTCCTTAAGAGAAGTTTTAATCCGACTTTACGAACCCAGAATACGAGTGACTTAAAAGAAGGGAAAATCATATATAACCACAAAGTCTTCCTTCTAGAAATGTCTCTGAAAGCACAAATTCTGTACATGTGAAGCTTGATTTACAAGTGCTGAAGAATACAGTATTGCCTTATGCAAAAAGAAATAAAATATAATGAAAATGTCTTTCAAATATCTGCCACTAGACTTGCTTTTTAAATGCATTTGGAATAAACAGGTTCGAAAGCGTTTGATAATCACATGAGCGCGAGATCTATAGATAGATGGACAGATTAGATAGATGAAGAGTAGACAGAGCAACTAGATGGAATACTCTCGTTATTCCTTTAAAGTCAATAGATCGGGCAGTTTTTGACGTTCAGCGTTTAATCACCGTCTCTTTCTGTGCAGTGGTTCAAGTTGGGTGCCAACATTTCCAGCTTCAGCCTGTCCCCCAGCTGTGTGCTCTTCCACGTTGGCCATGCTGGTGAGTGCACGGAAATGGGCATCGGGTCTGGTTTTAGTGAACAGAATGAGCTAAAGGATCATTTTAAGGTTGACTTTTCCAGGATCTTAAGCAATTTTGTTCAGCAAAAAGTTTTGTCTTTGCCTTAATGCAGGCACAAATCCAGCCTCATATAGAGTAACTGTCACACTTGGTCGTTCATGAGTTTTTCTATATTGTAGAGCAATACTGAAGACATCAAAACTGTGATAAAACACACATGGAATTATGTGGTAAAGAAAATAGGTTTTTTCAAAGTAGCCAGCGTTTACCTTGACAGCTTTGCACACTAGCGGCATTATTTTAACCAGCTTCATGAGGCAGTGCCCTTAAATGCTTTTCAATGAACAAGAAATTAATACATTTTTGCCTCATTAATGCGTTTGTGACCAAACATTAAATAGTAAAAAATACAATTACGCCTATTCAAACTGATCTCTTAAACGACATCTTGGTATTTCAGCCATGCTGGGCCTGATGTACGTGTACTGGACTCAGCTGAACATGTTCCAGACGCTTAAATACCTGGCCATCCTGGGAAGCCTCACATTCCTGGCCGGGAACCGCATGCTGGCCCAGAAAGCAGTTAAAAGGTACAGAGTGATTCTTTTTCTTTTCCTCTTTTCAACTTAATCTGCTAATGAGACACCATTACACACCTTTTTCTACGTAGAGAAGACCTCACGAATGAATTACATTAAGGATCTTTTCCGCCGTGAGTTACTGTAGCTGTGACACATCGAGCCATTTCTATTACTCGTGCATTGTCTCCTTCCTTAATATGACACGTTTTGTAGCTCCAACAAAATATGCAAAACGTTTAAATATGTTTCGTAGATGATATTAGCGCTACATTTTTCTAAAAAGATTTTGAAGTTTGCATCTTGGAAACGGTAAACCGTGGAATGTGAAAATTTCTGCTTGTAAATGTCCCTTTTATTTATTTACCCACTGATGTTTTGCTTGATTTAACATTCCATTTGAACACTCCTGAAAAATCCTCCATCTTCATGTTACACCGAATCCAAAATGGCTTTCTATCAACTATACATGTGCATATAGTATACGATACACATATTTTACATACATGTAGTATATACGAGGGAGAATCAAAAACTAAAGGCAAATTTTAAATTACAAGAAAAGAAGAGAAAGTTAGCGAAACGTATTTACAGGTACGTTGCCTGAAATAGTCCGACCACGCACAGTGCAGCGCTCGGCCTTTAGTCGTGTAGCACCCACGAGAGCAGAAACATGGACGCGCCGTTGCAAGACTGCCCCGGCGAAGAGCAATGCGCCGTAGTGCACTGAGGTTAACCGTAACACTAAAGTTCTTTTGGGACATGAAGAGGCCTATTCTGGTGCATTTACAAGCGCAAGGGCAAACGGTGAACAGTGCGCATTACTGTGCGTTGAACTTAAACGAAAGAAAGAAGAGAAATGCCGTCCAAAACAGCACCATGACAATACACGTCCTCATACAGCAGCAGCGACAGTAGAGACAGTGCGACAGCTTGGGTTCGATCGTCTTCCACATCCTGCTTTCAGCCCGGATCTGGACGCGGTGCTCACCTGGCTTCAGGAGCAACCTGAAAACCTTCTCTGCAGGAATTACAGAAGCTAGTCGAACAATACAACGAATGCGCCGTCTTTATGGGGACTGGAAAACTGACCTGTTCGATTGCTCCCAGTTACTTCCATTAAAGCTGTTAAACGTATTGTACCTTTACTTTTTGATTTCTCCCTCGTGCATACCATTATACGTTATACACAATATCGGCACCCTTGGCTTTGTAATACATCACTGCCTTCACAACACCAGTGTAACAAAATTAAATCATTTTAAATAATAATTTCCCTGAAACAGAAATTAAACGTATGGAAGCTGCCATAAGGTGCCAAAACATTTTCTAAACTGTTCACTTTGCTAATAACGTGCCTTGCAGAATCAACTTCCGCACACAACTGTATACGTTCCGTCATCCCTGCTGTACCGTTTCCTCTTTATCTCGGTGTGTGTTCTGCAGTTGGTGTTGGTTAGCGCTTTAACCGTCCTGTTTGCTCCTTTCTCTTCCTTCTTTCCCCGTCCTCGTCCTCCAGGATCGCCGCCGAGCAGAGTAGTAGGTTGGCTAAGTATAGGAGTCTGCGGTGAAAGCCTGGTATATTTAAACAAAGCCCGGTCTCTCAGGCTGAAGTAAGGCTCCTCATCCAGAGGGCAGCATGGGCTCCTTTTCACCACTGTAGTGCAAAGTGCATGGCTGTGTGTTTGCGAACGTTTTCACATCAGCTTCTGTGTGTTCATCAACGGCGGTGTCTTCAACTAGGAAGTCATTTTCAGTAGTAAGGAAGCTCCTTTCTGCTACTAAAACCAGTTCACCAGGTTATAATAATTAGAGGATTAGTTGACATTATGACTGAGAAACGATTAAAATGTCTTGATTTTGTTTTTGTTTTTTTTTGAGAGATGATAATATATTACAGCAGTAAAGTTGGTTTTGTAATCAAAATGCATTGCATTTAATTTCATGTTCATATTGGATTGAAGGTTTTCACCACAGTCAGGGACTGTCCTCATAGTGTGCTGCATTAACTGCACTTTAATCAATTAAAAATAGAAAAGTAATCAAAGATGTGTGATCAGAGTCACTGTTAACCCCGATTAGTTTCAGTTTATTTATTAAAGAACGACACGTTACGTTATGGAACGTCCAGGAATAAAGGTCGCTTCTGTTGTCACTTATGTTCCAGCAGCTATAAACAGTCATTCCGTCGCACAACTTTCTCATGGAAAATTAATGCAGTTCAGAGAAAACTAATCTGTCCTGAAGACTTTTTCTTAAAGCTGCGTTAGGTAAGATCTGTGAAAAATAGCCCTCTAACAGTTAAATGTGTGGGCGAGTAAATAGATTTGTATGATTTTTGAGCCCGCCCACATTTCCATTTCCACTGATGACTGCAAAGCTCCGCCTCCAAAACGGACAGTAGTTCAACTAAACTTGGCGTTCGAACTGTAACTACCGTTAGCAAGGACCGTCGTGATTTAAAACATGCAAAATCCTGCTTCTAATGATTCACGAGGATGTGAAGGAGGCATTGAGGGCATTTTTAGCAGGTGAAGATATTAAACATGAAGAAAGAAAATGGCGCAACACCGCTCTCTTCTCATATCACACCAATAACTTGTAACAAACAAATGATTTTTTTTTTTTGGTCAGTCGGTCTTGGTGACCGAACCATGAAAAGCGTTGGCGCGATACGAGAAAACGACAACGTTGTGCTATTTTCTCTTTCTTTTGATTTATATGTTTGCTTGCGAAAATAAATGACCCTTCAAAAAACGTATTGTTAGGTTAAATGACCGAGTTCAATAACACATTAGAAGAGTGCATTAAAATAAGTCAGAGCTGCAGCTGTTAATAGAAAATGAATCGGCTGCTTCTGGCCAATCAGAATCGAGAATTCATCAGCGTCGTGTGTAATGTTCTGCAACTGACTTACAATAACCTGCAAAAAGAGCAGTGAATCACAGACTAACCAAAAGTGTGGGTTCCCTGATTAAAGACGGTGAGACGTTTTTTTTTCAAAACTGTTCGCAATATGAAATGAAGTGCAGAAAAAGCCAGATTGACGAGTGTTTTCTAGTGAACAACGTTTCCCAGCCATATTAAATGCTGCTGGTGTTGAAAGCTCCGAATGCTTAGTGAATATAAAACCAACTTGTTTTTGCGTTGAAATATCTCAAGTTTCTCATCACGACACGCTGTTTGAAGTGGTAGAAAGCGGGCTTCCACGTTAGTATTTCTGTTCATGTCTGTCATGTCTGTGGTCTGCAAACAAAAAGTGCATGATTGTGCTGATTAAAAAAAAAACAAGCTGCTTTAAAACATTTATCGGGTTTCGAACAACCTCTCTCTCCTTCCTCTTTCAGACACGAAGCTAAATGATCCTGGAAAGCAGCCGTGAGGAGACCGGAGCTTCATTTCGTTCTCGTCTTTATTTAAGTGAAGAAATCCGGCACGAAAAAAAGAGTCCCGTGGAAGCCATCTGACAAAGCTGGGACGGCTCGTGACGTTTATTGGACTGTTCCAAAGTTAAAAAAAAAAAAAAGAGGACGAAATCTAAATCGAATCTGAAAAGCAGAATGCAGTTTGATGTTTTCATTACTTTTCTTTATTAAAAAAAACAAACAAACCTACACAACTGAATGCACTGTAAGTCGGGATGTCGGGATTTTGACGTGATTGTTGCCGGTTTTGTTCAGGTGGTTTTTCTCACCGCAAGCTGTAAAGATTCTTCCTTTGTGGTTGTGATTTGTTTCCCAGATTCTCTTTTCATAGGAGGTTTGGGTTTTCCTGATCAGTTTTATTTTTTATGTCCGTACAGACAGCACGTGTGCCGATTTTTACAGCTCGTACCACTCATCTCATCCAAACCGTGGTTTTGTAAAGAAAACAACTTGGGGGGGAAAATTAAAAGAAAAAAACACACAAGCGACTACTTCTTTTTGTTCCCTCCACTTTTAAATGGCTGTAGATAATTGTTTCGCACTTCACTGCTATACGGCAGCTTGCATAATTATTCAACCCTTTTGAAGGTCATCGTAATTTTCTGAATGACAAAAGATTTGGACATGTTTTTCCAAATGCATGCTTTCATGTGGACCTTCTTAAGGGTCGGCTTCTTTCTTGCTACTCTCCCGTAGAGGCCTGTTTTATGGAGACGGTTGAAACGCGCACCTTCACTCCAGTTTCAGCCAAAGAGCATCGCAGACGTCCTGCTCTGATGCTTGGTTTTGAGTTTTGATATCCTGTTCTAGTCAGGGTCTGGGTGCTGTGATGAACCGTCCACTTTCTGATGATGGATCCAACAGTCCTTAACGGGATATTATAACGGGGCCTTGTGCATTTCAACGACATTATTTCTCACATCAGCGGCGTGATTCGTCTTCATGATTTTCCAACAGAGACAACGGCTCTTACAAAGGGTGGTTTTTATATCCAGAGACAAACCTTACTTCAGTAGTTTTACGGTCATTTTTGATCAATTTGTCATTTGTGTAAACCTGGAGCTTCGGGGGTTTGAATACTTATGCAAACACTACATTTTAGAATTTTTCTTTTCCGGTTAAATATCTACAATAGTTTGGTTTATTTTGACTTTGGAATGTATTGTTACAGCATAAGAGTGCAGGTCAAAAATCCACAAATCTTTTATCATGCAGAACGTTATGATTTCTTTCAAGGGGGTGAAATACTTTCGCAAGCCGCCGTATATTAATAGTAGGGGTTGTATTACTTAGCATTTATCAGAAGGACAAAGCACTGAAAAACAGTTTGGCTCAGCAGTTCTGATTTATTCGCAGAGATCTTTTTGCATAATCCATTTTACTGGCAAACAACAAGAAAGCGACACGGTGATTATTTTCTGCGACGGGTTTCCGAACACTCCCCGTTCGTCGTCATGCCGCAAGCACAGCCGCTGCACCGAAGACTGAAAGAAGAATGAAGGAAAAGCGTTAGAGAAAGAAGAGGGTAAAGAAAAAGACTCCTTTCTGATGTCCTAATCCCTCTGACGGTGATGTAGTCCAGAAACAGTATATTTAGTAATAAGTAATAGTAGCTAATATAAATAAAAGTCAGCGTATTAGAGAAGGTTATCTTCTGTATATTCGTAGTACCTTTAACAATCATTTGAATAGAACATTTATAAAATCCAGTGCAAAGTAATGTTCGATGTGAGGCAGAGAGAGATTTACACAGCCATAATTTAGCAAATCACTGCTCAAAATATCAGCAAATTTGGCAAAGAGTCATTTGGAAAGTGAAAGAGTCGACTCCTGCGTATGTGCTGAGCCAAATGAATCGACTCGCCGAAAGCCGAGAAATGTTTCTCATCACTTCAGTCTGGAACAAAACCTAAAAGGAACCTCTTGCTGTGGGCGTGCCGCGTCAGAATTTTAGATTTTACCTAAAGCCTTGACGTCCTCTCTGCTGCTTCCTGTAGCTGTGTTCCCTTTCGATGGACATCAGGTCCTGCTTGTACGTGTCCTCAAATATTCCCGCCTGCCGTTTTACGTAGCGCTCCGATTCCGGCCTGGTTCTGAACAAACAAACGTGATGACGTTTTCACATCAGAGTTTAGAGAGAATAATGACTAAGGCTGTGATCCAAATGTGTACCACTCATACGCAACGTAGTGCTACTGTAAACCACAGCTGTAAATAATTTTTTATAGCCAGACTGGTCTGAAATGTGGCTTCAATCAATTAATCAAAGTGGCAAAAATGGCAACAGTAATGTCCAGTCTCGCTCCAGACAAATGTTATTACATGAGAAGATGTAACGGTTAAATCACGGTAAAATATACAAGTAATGAGCTGGGGGGGTTTTAGGTTTGTGGACATTTTTGATTTACATATTCATAGATTCTTCATCTGATAGGGTTTTTTTGTGGAAACACCAAACCAAGCATTACTAAATATAAAAGATATGTGTGCACGCCATCCGTTTTATTAGGACACGTGCTCAACGTATCTCATCAGCCAATCACGAGGCAGCAGTGCAGTCCATCCGGTCATGCAGGTACCGGACAAGAGCCTCGGTTCATGGTCGTGACTTTGACATGCTTGAGTATGCTGGTGCCAGTTTGAGTAGTGCAGAAACTTCTGGAGGTTTCGAACACAACAGTTTACACAGAACAGTGTTGAAAAGAAAAACCATCTGGCAAGCGCGCAGAAGTTCTGCCTTGTTGACGAGCGAGGTCCGAGGAGAACAGTCAGACTGACAGGAACCCGATTAACCACTATTTACAACCGCGGTGAGCAGAAAAGCATCTCAGAACGCATGCTACTTGACGCTAGCAGGCTATAACAACAGGGTTTTACTGCTGTTAGTTAAGAATGGGTGTCATTTTTACCTCTATTCCACCAACAGGGAATGGGGTCTTGAACCGGTTCCCTTCAGGTTCTTTGAACCTAGGTGCCAGCTAGCGATCCGGCCTGCGTTTCCACCAGTTTTGAGGGCGTTTCTGAATGCGCAGTGGAAGTAAACAGCAGTAGCAAGTGTCCTGTGAGCCTTTGTTCAGATATTTGTCTGTTTTATCCATTGCTGCGCTCTGCTTCGTCTCTTCCTGATGTTATCCTGCAGCTGGCGACCAACTTTCCAGGTTGCGAAAAATTACATTTTGGTTCGAAATTTGGACCCGATTTCCTTTTGTTTCGATGTAAACATCGACCCCCGTATCGGCATGATTTCTGCATTGCGCTACTGCGACATGATTGGCTGACTGGATAAGTGCATGAATGAGCAGGTGTTCCTAATAAAATGATTATGTACGTACTGTACCATCCTCAGTATAAATCTCGCTTGTAAATAACTTCGTTTAATTCACCTGAGAACAATAAATATGGTAAATTTCACTTTACCCAGATCCTTTTCCTGTAATAGTCTGGAGGAATTTCCTAGCAGAGATCTGCCCAAGAACCTTGCGGTAGCTGTTGGTGAAGATGGCGTCCGCATGTCTCCCGGACCTGAACGTGAACGATCGTGGACAGGAATATCGGAGTCTACATTTTATCCCAGGATTCATGTGGCTAAAAAGCATTACAGACTCTCATGTTTACAGAGAACCGCTTCCTGATGGTTAGGGATAAGAATGGTGTAAATGTGCAGGTTGATGGACGTGAGCGGACTGACCTGAACTCGACGTGCTGACTCCGGGCGGCTCTGTAGTCCGTCGGCGGCTGCAGGGGATCGTCCAGCGAGGAGCTCATCAGTATCGCAGTGGCTCTCTGACCAAACCTGCGAAATGTCTCACATGTTCATTCATTATCTCTGGCAAAAAAAAAATCACTTCACGTCCGATCATTTGAGCTAAACATTGGGTTCTATTCAGATAAATGTGGGCTAATCACAGCTCCGTGATTAAGATGCACAGACTCCGGCTGTTCTCTGCCTCATACAGTAGAGAACACGTCACTTGGGATTAAAGCTGCTTCTAATTTGCCGAGTGGAGAACGCTCCTTACGTGTACAACAAGCGCACCAGTGTAAGAACGGCATCCTTTTACCAGACTTTAAATTCTTCCTGTTCTGTTCTGAAGATGAACGTTTGTAATTCGCCCGCTTTTAATTTTCCGCGAGCCCGAGCGACTCTACCTGAAACAAATTAAACCTCTTAATACTTTTGAAACGTATTAAAAAGGTGCAATTATCCATTAAAGCATCCTCAAATCGCAATTTATTTTTAATCGCACCGTCTAAAAAGAGATTCAATTATTAAGATAATGATTATGCATGTGGAGCAATTTTTAGCCCTGAAAAAAGTTCCCATCTTTTTTTTTAAAATCTCATGTATAACACACTTTTTTTTTTTACTTTCACCTTCATTGTCGTATGTCGTAAAGTCCAAGAGTGCTGATATTTCCCATAACGGCAGCCATGCTAATATTCGGTCCAGCAGCACTCCGTCTCGTGATATCGCTTACTGTAATTTGCTCTTAAAATCTTTGGAGGGTTAAATCTTTTCTGAAATATCTTCTATACGGTACCTTTAATAAAGCCTGGTCATATTTTTTTTTTTTCTAAGAATGTATATAAAATCAATAAATGAAATGAATAATTTATAATTGATAAAATGAATGTATATATTTAAAAATATATCTTTAATCTTTGGAAAGATTTAAATAAACAAATAAGCTTGCAATAATCCATTTGCATTCTTCTCTTCCTTTTTTTTTTTTTTTTTTTTTCCGGAATGAAATATCGGTTAAGGAAGTCTTCAGAACCTTGGCACGCTCAATAACACTTCTGGGAAATTCTCAACAACTGCCTGTAGCGAGCCTGCGCTGTTCCTTCACACATTCACACAATGAGGATTCACTGCGTTCACGCTGACCTACGAGGGGAAAAATCCCTCACATGCTTCTCACACACACACACACACACACACAAATACACAGAGACGAAAAATGGACAAAAATTGCAATACATTTAAAAAGTAATCAAACTGCCCGGCTCTAGTTAACAGAACAAAAGCGCAGCGTTGCTCGTTGAGTGGTGCGACCTGTATGAGGTGCTGCTTGGTAATAATCAGCGCTCAGCCTCTGCAGCTTCTCTCCAGCGTGTGTGAGAGGGACAGAGCTTTTGTCTGCTTTTTCTGCCTCATTCACACTCGTCTGTGTGAGAGGAGTGTAAGAGCGCAGCAATATGGGTGTGTAAAATGAGTCAGAGGATGCAGTAATTAGACTTCAGGTACAAATTCCTAAATTTGGACTAGAGCACAATGTCGAGTGTCTGAGGGTTCGGCCGCTGTGAAAAACCCTGTGCGGGAGATTCAGGTGAGGCTCGTCTCGCTCAGATGAGAACTGCAGCCGTGATGAGTTACAGATTGATAATAATAATGAGAAGAAGAAGAAGAAGGCATGATGGCATGCCTGGCAGGCGAGAAAAATAAGATAAAACGGCATGACACTACCTTATCTTTTCTAATAACTACAGGCGGCCAATGACGAAACCCTGAATATCGGCCAAAATCAAAACACCTGTTATTTCTTTGGATGCACTTGTGTACAGAATCACGTGTAAATAATTGCGTGTCAGAATAAATGAATCGTGTGTAGAATCACATGTAAATAAATGAATCGTGTAGAGAATCATGTGTAAATAAATGAATCGTGTAGAGAATCATGTGCAAATAAATGAATCATGTGTGTAGAATCACGTGTAAATAAATGAATCGTGTGTAGAATCACGTGTAAATGAATCATGTGTGTAGAATCATGTGTAAATAAATGAATCGTGTAGAGAATCACGTGTAAATAAATGAATCGTGTAGAGAATCACGTGTAAATAAATGAATCGTGTAGAGAATCACGGGTAAATAAATGAATCGTGTAGAGAATCATGTGCAAATAAATGAATTGTATACAGAATTGTACGTGAAAACAAATGAGTCATATGGACAAAATAAATGAATCGTGTAGAATCACGTGTAAACAAATGAATAGTGTGTAGAATCACATGTAAATAAATGAATCACGTGTGTAGAATCATGTGTAAATAAATGAATCGTATACAGAATCATATGTGAAAACAAATGAGTCATATGGACAAAATAAATGAATCGTGTGTAGAATCACGTGTAAATAAATGAATCATATGTGTAGAATCATGTGTAAATAAATGAATCGTGTAGAGAATCACGTGTAAATAAATTAATCATGTGTACAGAATCGTATGTGAAAATAATTGAGTCATATGGACAAAATAAATGAATCATGTGTATTGAATCACATTTATAAATTAATGAATCATGTGTAAAGAATCATATGTGCAAATAAATTAATCTTGGGCAGAATCACATTTGGAAATAATGAAATAATTTGTATAGAATTACATGTAGACATAAATGAACCATGGAATGTCATAGTAAATGACGTGGAAATAAATGAATCATGTTTGTAGAATCACATGTGAACCTAAATGAATCATCTGCGGAGAATCACGTGTGAAAAATAAAAATGTAAAATTGAACTGAATGAATTGAATAGTGGAATCATTCTCCTTTGAAAATCAATGAATCGTGTGTAAAAAGTTCACGTGTGAAAAATAAAACAATCGTGTGTGAAAAAAAAAATATATAAGAATTTAACATCAAAGTTTACCATGTATACAAATTTCACATATGAATCTTGGGATTGTTCACGTGTAAGGTTTGTGTGACTTTTTGGTAAGGGTAATGTGTTAACATAAAAATGAATAAACTTCGCCTGAACAGTTAATAAACTAATTAATAATAATAAAAATTATTAAAAATAAATAAAAATAATAATAATAATAAAAATGTGCATTTATCCTAAACAAACCAGTGGTGTTTTTTCTCCTAGATAGAGTTACAAGGGTGCCAATACATTTAGCGCGAGTAAGAGGTGTTCAGTGAGCTACTGAACATCGAAGAAAAGTGATGAGTTCTTAAGTTTAAAGGTAAAAATGAGCCAAACTCTAACAGCATGAGCAGAACAACGAGGAACTCGTTTGCATACGGACGTACCGTAGTGAAGGATAGAGAGGCGTGCCGAGTCCGAGCATCACCATCCAGCACAGCACCAACACGACAGCTCGCTCCATCATTCTGACTGAGTGGGAATGAAAAATAGTGCAATTCATTTTTTTTAAAAAAAATGCTGACAAGGCTGTTTTATCCTCCGTCTTTTCAGAATTCACTGCAGGCGACACTTAAATATCGGTCGGCACGGTAACAGCAAAAAAACCTCATAATCACTTATTTTTTGCATATGTTGGTCTTGTAATCTTTTATATTGAAATTAACTCGAAATTTTTAATCCAAGCAAATCTATGATACGTGTAAAATAATTAAGATTTAAAAAAGCAGCCTGAGAATAAGAAGGTGAAGTGTAATGATAAGTTCACCTGGAGGATACGTGTGAGAGTGGGTCCTGAGTGCTCGGTCCTGCAGGTCTGGATGCGAGTGAAGGTGCAGTGAGGTGGCTGGGTTACTTGTGATCACGGCGGCGTGTCATCCTCAGCACTGCCCTCTCTTCTCTCCGCTGATGTGGACGAGTGCAGGAGAATCACCAGCAACAGGCTGCAGAGGCTCTGCAGTGTGACGGCTTTTCAAGAAAGACCTACTACGCTGAGTGGCCACTTGATTGCTGAGTTTAATGTAGTCAGTCTCTCTCTCTCTCTCTCTCTGTCTCTTCTCTACAGATTAGATTGCTAACTGCTTTCACCTCCTACAGCGTCAGACACTCGTCAAGGACTTCCATCTGACGCGCTCTCTTACACAACTTTGTGTGAAATTTTTTTTTTTTACAACCTTTCTAGTCGTGTCCAGAATTATCGGCGCCCTTGACGGCTTCAGAAAATATTAATTTCGTTTCTTCGTTATTAGTGTGATTATTAATTGTAGTTCGATTAAAATATTTCATTTGAAATCAATGTTTTTACAGGGGGAAAAAAAAAAGACCTTAAGGTTTTGAAATTAAACGATGCAGTGTCCTCATATTTACATTACAGCTATCAGTCAATCCATGTGTTATTCATTTTTGGTCATAAAGGGTGCCAATGATTGTGGCGTTTAGTCGAGATATCTATTTTCAGTTTCCTCTTACAACTCTTGTATGATTTAAAAAATACTTCCATCCAAGGATTTCTAGTTTTGGTTTATCTATCTATCTATCTGTTTATCTATTGATCAGTCAAAGTCATGCAAAGACATAGACAGACACCACAAAAGAAAAAATTGAAAACTCTTTTCATTTTGATTGTTTCACATGGAATCTTCTATAAAATTTATAGTCATTTTTATAAAGAAGAAACATCTCTGATGTGGAGTAAATGGCTTTGTCGCTTTCATTTTGTTCTAAAGGGTGCACATACTTTTGCACCCGATTACATCTATCTATATGAGAGCGATCTGTATTACTGAATAGCTATAACTACAAATTACTAAGAGCCAGAAAAGCAGAATAAATAAACAACAATTTAAAAAATCTCTACAAAATAGATCTCTTGAGCTGCAGTTAAGTGCAAATATTTGTATCCCCACCGAATATACAGACAGGTCTTTAAGTGTAAGCCTTAATTTGCTAATTAGTTTTTTAATTTGTTAATACTTCATTTTAAATAAATTACCAAGAACTGGCGGAATAATTAATTAATTTAAGATAAAATAAGATTTAAAAAAATATTTTAAATTAGTAATAATAATAATAATAATAATAATAATAATAATAATAATAATAATAAAAAAGAGAGCGTATTTAGTGGTCAGACCAACCCAGCTGTGGCTCACTCCCAAATGGCTGCAACCTTACCTTCAAGTGCACTTCATTTGTATAAAAGCTTCGACACCTTAGTCACCCTAGATAGTGCACTTTAAGTCATTCTGGAATTGTTCTTTTTTTCCTTGGTTTTTTCCTGCCTACACAATAAAGGTCCCTGATGCGATATGTTAATAACGTGGATTACCTAAATAACAAAACATATATTCTTACTCGCGCCAAAAACTACTTAGTCAACAAGTTTCATTTTGGTAAAAGTTAAAAATAGACAAAAACAGTATCTTTTAGCCAATAAATCGTTTTTTTTTATTAACTTTTATTATGAAAACCAGACTTCCGTAGACACTCTTCTGAAGTTCATATAGCTAGGTTACATGTGATTTTTAAAAATATATATATATACATTTTTCATACGTTACTCTGTAATAGCTCAGCTAAAAAATAAAATAAAAATAAGAGCAATTAATCTGACTGGGATTTCATAACGGCTTCAAAAATATTACCTCAGGGATATTCTACAATCTAGTTAGTATCATTGCTAGATTTTTAACCTTAGCCAGTCACCACTGGGTTATTAACTTCCGGCCCAGGACTGATTTATGTAAAAATAAAAATAATACATATGTTTAATTCAGAGATGAAAGCTGCAGTGAGTCTCAGACTCTTTATGTTTAGCGTTCATAAATGTTTATCTCGACGCGCACGCGACTACCACCGACGTTATTGCTCCGCGCGCGCCACTCCAACCGGCACCGTTACCGAGGAGACCAGACTGAGGGAATTTAAAACCAAGCTGAGGTCCGGCCCGGGTTTAACCGACTTTATTAAACATTCTTCTTCAAACAAGAAAAAAGTTCCTGAAGTTTATGACTATGAAGAGCCGTATCTTCCAGAAAACTCCGCTGAGGCACGCAAAGGTGAGCGAACATGCTAAAGCCGCTAAGTACGTTTTCACTACGTAACATGGGTTATGTCCTAAATCACACTAGCCTACTAAGTAGTATGGCAGAATAGTAGGCAACCATTCGTTACTGTATAAACTGGTGTACTATTTAGAACCTAAGTATGCCGTTTAGGACGTAGCGCTTGACTTAAAACATTTAAAGCTGCAATATGTAACTTTTTGTGTACACTTTTGTCAAATAATTTTCAATCTGTTCAATGTAACACTGCTATCTACAACAAATTAAGAGATTCCTGAATTTAGTTTCTTTTTCGGTTTTGTTGGCTATATTTGGAATAAGTGATGTCAGAATGTTTTTGTCTTCTCACAGCAACAGAAACCGAAGGGACTTCTTTCTTGCCTTATTATCCCGTTGATTAATACTGCTATACGTTTTTAAATACTTTGGTATACTATTTAAAATGGTAGTTTGCCGCTTGAGACACAGCTATTTACACATTTAAACATTTAAAGGTGCAGTATGTAACTTTTTCTGTACATGCCTGTCAAATTATCTGTTTAAATTAACACTACTGTCAACAACAAATTAAGTGTTTTCTCACTTTTTGCTTGAAGTGTTCTCTTTTTTTGTTTAATCTGGGCGGGGTTCTATTGGGAATAATTAAATATTAGTATTGGCAACATATTTACGACAGCCTCCTTACCTCAACTACAGCGACCATGAAAAAGTTCCTTCCTTTTTGCTTATTTAGTCCCCTGATTAATACGGATATAATTTTTTGCAGTTTGGTATGCTACTTAAAAAGGTAGTATTCAGTTTGGGACGTAGCTATTGACTCAACCCATTTAAAGCTGCAGTATGTAACTTTTTGTATATGTCAATTTGTTTTCAGTTTATTAAAATTTGCTTATTTCTTGTAACTATAAACAAAGTCTGTGGTGAAAATAATATGTTGACCTCTTTATTTAAGAGATTATTTCAAATCTTTTCCGTACTGTTTTTTTTTTTATTATTATTATTTTTATTTGATGTGTATGGGGTTATATTGGGAATAGGTAGTGTTTACAAATGCATTGATGTTCCCCTCACAGCTCTGTTAATTAATTTTCTGGTGTTCCAAAATGATTTTATTCTGCAAGTGGCTCGCATATTTCTACCAGAGGGGTCTCCACCTCCCAACACGCTCAAAAGTTACATACTGTAGCTTTAAAGTTGAGATTTGTAATTTCAGTAGTGCTTCAAATCATCGTCTTTCTTTTTCACTTTTCTCGTAGTGTATTTTGAAACGTACGGCTGTCAAATGAACGTGAATGACACAGAAATCGCATGGTCCATTCTCCAGAAAGGAGGCTACCGAAGGACAGCTGAGCTCTCAGAGGTACCTTCAGCCCTTTTAACCATTTTCTCAAAAGTATGCTTCGGTTTAATTCCAATATATATTTAAATTCTCTCACAGGCGGACGTGGTGCTGCTTGTCACCTGCTCCATAAGGTAGGAATTCGGCTACAATAATAATCGCATACATGGACCTAACTGTAATTGCCTTATCTTTTTTTTGTTTTTGGCATTTACACATGGCAACATGTAGTGTTGTCAAAACACTACACTTCAAATGAAATTGTTTCAAATCACTCTTTTGCGTCTCAAATGACCACGTCACAGAAAAAAAAATGGCAGCAAATTAAAATATCATGAATATAGTCTAGTATTTCCTCTTATCCTATCCTATAGTATGTCCTATTATTCCTATGATTGTAATAAACCAAGCTGGCCTAGAAATAGATTTAATAATCTTATACTTTGTTTCCTGTAATCTAGTAGTAGGAAATAATAGATATATTTGACCATATCCAAGATATTATAACTTGCTAAGATGTAGTGTTTTTTGGATGTGTGATGGCTCACCAGCTTTGGATTTAGTTCCGTTTCCTGTTTCGCGCAGAGAAAAAGCAGAGCAGACCATCTGGAACAGGCTGAAACAGCTCGGAGTCCTCAAAAAGAAGAGGCCTAATGCTGATGTCCCACTGAAAATAGGAGTATTGGGTAAGTCTTGTATACAGGTTTATTTCTCGACTCGTGTATTTTTGTGTTTGTGGAAGATTTTTTCAAAGCTGACTCTCTCTCTGTGTGTTTCTGTGTGTGTGTGTGTGTGTGTGTGTGTGCGTGTGTGTGTGTTCCATTCATCCAGGCTGCATGGCAGAGCGGCTGAAGACCGAGCTGTTAGAAAGAGAGAAGGTGGTGGACGTCATAGCAGGTCCCGATGCTTACAGAGACTTACCACGACTCCTGTCTCTTGCTCATGGAGGACAGAGAGCCAGCAACGTCCTGCTTTCTCTGGAGGAGACCTACGCTGATGTCATGCCTGTCCATCGTGCAGGACACAGTGCCTTTGTGTGAGCAGCACACGTGTCCATGATTTAGTTTTGTGAATCTCTCCTGCATTACACCTGGCTTTCACTGTGCGAGATAAAAAAAAAAATTTCTATACATTGTAAATGGTCATACTGTGTTGCAAAACATTTACACATGGCTGAGGTGAAAAAAGAGAGCACAATAGATAAAGGTTAACTGAAAGAAGTGCAGATTATGCTCAGCTGGAGCTCTCGATTACATCCTCTTCAGAATTTTAGAAAAACAGGGAATAATAGAAACAGGTGTGAATTCACATTTTCAGTCTGATTAGAGAACGAGCAAGAATGTTGCCTTTAATTCACCGTCCACATTCAGACCTAACATGACACCTAAAAAATTGCACCACACTTCAGTTGTATGTGGATTCCGAAGCTCTGTGATTTCCTTCCCTTCTTTGCAGAGCTGTCAGTGTTTAATAAGAGGACATCACAAACACTTTCTTCTTTATTGAAGAGAGAAGGGTTATAAACCTGGGAAAGCACTGGGTGTTCATTTCCTGTGATTTTTTTTTCTTCACACTGTTAGAACTCATAACGTCGCCTCCATTGCGGATGTCACTTCATCTTGCCTTCTGTTTTGTCCCTCAGGTCCATTATGCGTGGCTGTGACAACATGTGCAGCTACTGCATCGTGCCCTTCACTCGTGGAAGAGAGCGGAGCAGACCCGTGTCCTCCATCCTGGAAGAAGTGCGCAGGCTGTCCGGCCAGGTGACTTCTTCCGCTATTCTCTAGTCCTTATTAATTTTATTGTATAAAACGTGTACTACACTTTTTTGTTTGTGTTATTCTGGTGGCTGTAGGGTGTGAAGGAGGTGACTCTGTTAGGGCAGAACGTGAACAGCTACAGGGACGTGTCGGAGACGCAGATCAGCACCTCGGGGGTTGTTTCAGTTCTCAGTCGGGGTTTCAGCACGGTGTATCGCAAGAAGCACGGAGGCCTAC
>JAQMYM010000016.1:3461795-3473226 GCA_030014255.1 Parauchenoglanis ngamensis
CTCGCGGGGAGAACATGCGCTGCGTGCGACGGAGGTCGCGAGCCTTCCGTGCGGCGGGGAGGGACGGAGTTGCGACATGGACATAGTTAAACGTTGCAATCGGATCTGCTCGCCACACTTGTATATGCGCTAAATGGTTTCCAGAGAAAAAAAAAGCAAAACTTTTCAAACAGCATAACATTAAGCTTTCTGGAGCATGTTCTAGTCTCTGGATTGAAAATTATTGACAACAATCCAACTTATAAATATTTCAATTTAAAATAATTTATAACGAATAATCCAGATACCAGGCCAGTATTACAAGCATGGGGATTATTTATTTATTTATGTATTTATTTATTTATTTATTTGGAAGAAGACATGTCTCTGTATGGAACCCTGCTTAATATTTATTATTTCACTTTGATCTAACAGGCAAGCTGTACCAGCAGCTGTCGCACCTCAGCGTGCGCAGACGACATTTGATGTAAAAGCATTACCTCACCACAAGATGGCAGTAGAGACATTCCATGCGGTCTGGTCCCACATGGCTCCTTAAAAAGCCATTACCCGACACTGAAATTGACTTCTTAGTGCTCCAGGTGCCACTAAACAACAGCAGAATATTAAATGGTTAGATAGCCCAAATCACTTTTTATTCTACATCCCCACTAACCGCTTGGAACACGATCAATATTTGGCCTGCACGCTACATAATCAATGCTCCTGGTGTTTCTCGTCTATCGATTGCTATTTGTGCCTTTTTTGAAGTGCAGCATCATAGAGTAGAGCACAATGGAGTCATCGTCATGGCTTTATATCTCTGTGGAAGTTAATAGACAGCACTGCAGAGGAACAGCAGCCATGTTGATGGATGATGCAGGGCCATTACAGTAGAGGAATGTCACAGTGTGCAGGGATGCTGGGACGGTGCGGTGATGGCATTGTTTATCATGTCGCAACACTACTGTAAACAGCATTGCATCACATGCAGTTTTATGAGACATGGTGTCATCTCTGCGGTGTAATTAAACAGTGATAAACGTGTTGTGCGTTACGTTTCATCCCCATTAATATTCAAACAAGATACATATTAAATAATATAACTGAAATACTGAATAAAGAATAAAGTATGTAAGGAATAAAACTCCTATAACTCCTGCTGTTATAGGAAATTATCAATGACTGTTAGCACCCCAATGTTGATGATTTTCAATAACAGCATGCCAAGAAATGTTTTACCACAGAAATTTGCCAAAGATTACAATTTTGAATTTATCAGTAGATGTCACGCCATAATTTTATGTATATAGTTACATTGAAACACACACTAAGTAGGATTGAGTTCATCTGCAACCCGTTGAATGCCCCTCTGTTACCCCTCTCTCCATTTCCAAGCGTGTATTAGAGCGTACGGTGGCCGTCAGGTTCCCATAGCATACTTCCAAGTACTTACATTCACACTCAATTGCTTTTTCTGTGCTAAATAATAAGTATGATAATAATTAATGATAAGTATTTCTCAAAATTTGGGTTCTCCAACTTGTTATCCAGCACCAGCAAACACTGATTCCTCTCATTTCTTCTTCTTCATCTTACTTCCAGAGCTTCTTTCCGCCGCTTGTAAAAATGCGTAACGCAGAAGGCGCTGTCTAGAGGTTCTGGACTACTGTAGCGGCGCGACATGGTGGCTCTGTGGAAGAGGACCTGCCCCATATGTAGATATTAAGGGCTCAGTCTGAGCAAAGGAAACCGCAACGATTTGTTTCTTGAGGTTATAAGATGAAAAATACACGTCATGTTAGCAACAATTCGTAAATAGATTCCTACTGCTGAGTGCTGACACTGGAGACTCCTTCCATAAATATTCAGTAAAGTAATCTCTTTACCATGTCGAAAACATTACCATATCAACAATGATATATTTTCTTCATTTAATAACAACATGCTTTTTACCAATTTAGAACGAGTACGTAAATACAAACCTGTGATTTGAATTGTAGCTACGACTACCATGAGAGCTGCAGGTGTACAAAGGTAATTAAGACGTTCTGACCAATCAGATTCGGGAATTCAACATCGCTCTGATATTTTACATATGTAGATAAAATGAATCTCACATGAACTCTTCGTTATGTTCAGTGAAATGGGAATTCGGTGATAGAGGAAGAGGAAGAAGAGGCGCAGGACAATGTATCTACTACATCCTGGGTCATGACGTCACAATGAGAGAAACAGGACAAAAGAGCACGGTCGAACCCGAGCTGCTTCATTAATCAGGACGTAAGGCGAAGACTCTATGATGAAGTATGTCTTTTGTTTGTTCTTGTGTGTTTGGGTATTAATGTCACAGCTCTGACTGCAGGGAACAGCAAATATTTGACTAATTTTAAAAGCCAAACATTTACATTTATTCATTGGCTGATAATTTTATACAAATGATTTACAAATGAGACAGGATACAATGGGGCTGAAAAACCTGCATGAACTCGATAGATTGGTAGTGAACTAACTAGCGTGCTAATTTATCATAAGTCTGTTCGTTTGACATGAATAACTCGCTGCACATAAAATAGAGCTTTCTAGTAGAGAACCTCAAGCGTCCACATGATATTATAGGATTTTGACTCGTAAAGCAATGATCATGATATCTGACGATACCATGATAAAATGTTAAGTAATTTAGTGAGCTCGGACCTTTAATTCGCGGCTTATTGCCAAATCACCTCGCTAGCCTGTTTACACATCAGTCTAAACATATGAATTATTTTCCTCTTGCTCTTTTTCAATACTCACTAATCAATTATCATCAATAATAATAATGATTGTTGCCTTGGTTCATTTGAATATTTGCCCTTTAAATCAATTCATCGATCCAGGTAGTTAGATTTTTAACCCCAGTGTAAATCTGAAATATGAATTTGAACTCAATTAATTAAGAGAATTGAATTGAAATATCGATGACGGTTTTTATGACCCTTTACGCATCTCTCTTTCAAAGCAACCTCTGCTTCACTGTAGTCTTACACGGATGGGATTAGTTTTGCTAGGTGATGTGTGTGGTGACTTTTACACTTCTCGTCCATGATAAAACTCTCACATCGGGACAGCAAATAAATCCACACAGGAAGGGGTTTTTTTTTGTTTACATACTTGCAGTGACCAAGACCAACAATTTAGTGATATCCGTGCAGTTGTGGTCCCGAGACAAGATCGAGACCTTTAAAAAGTCTTGAGACCAAGACTGACCTCTTGAATGTTCTCCATTATTTACAACAAGCTCATTTAATCAGCCTTCAGTATCGCACTCTTCTGATTGGTTTTCTTTTCTTTCTCCTGCTCTCAATGTGACCTGCTCTGAGGCCAACGTCAGCTGGGATTGGCTACAGCTTCCCCACGCCCCTGATGGATAAGCGGTGTAGATAACGGATGGATGGATGGATGGATTGATGCCCTCAATGTAGGCAGTCTGAACAGGAAATTATACAACTCATACCAAGTAAGTCGAGACTTCTCCAAAGCATTCATGAGTTTAATATGGATATGCACGCTACATGACTGAATATGGTGCAATATCCGCTGTGTCAACGTGGAAGAGATTAAACTTTTCACATGAGTGCGGAATCGTGAAATAAAACCATAATAATCACCTGGAAATGGTGGAATCACTCTATGCGAAATGAATCCCATCCAAATAGGGCTTATCATTCACCAGGACGTTAGCATTATTACTGTAATTGGTATTTTGTTATTAAGTGAAGTGCACTACTGATAACATGTCTGTCTTACAGGATACAGTTTGTATGAGAGCTTTGTGGGGAAACAATATGAAAAAACTACACAGCAAAAACAAGAAGAAAATCTAGATATCACAAGCAGCAAAGTCCAATAAACCCGACTCTGACGAAGCCAAACAAACGCTCGTGGTTTGTTTTTCTAGAGGATCCTTACAACCATCGATTTTCCGTGCTCTCCAAATTATTTTTTTTGCCTCGCCAGTATTTCTAAGCCAAAAGTCAATCTGCATAACGTTGGCTAAATTCTGTAATCAGATCCATGAATATTAAATATGACTCTTTTTATTCGCAGTCGTGTTTGCGGCGGCACTGAATTGTGCAGCGATGCCATGTGGAGCTGTGATCAATGCCTCAGTGTGCTGAGGATAAAGAGAGCAATGTGTGTGTTGGTGAAGGCTTTTCTGTGCCCGTGTCCTGCAGTTGGCCGAGGCTTCTCGTGCTCTGCTACATCCAAAATGGAGATGAGATGAGACGGTGCGGGCCAAAATGGAGGAGTAGCACTATCGGGAATATCGAGGTAGCTGCATAAGGAAATGGAGACGGCACAGTGTTGTGTGTGAGAGAGAGACTATCTGTGTGTGTGTGTGTGTGTGTGTGTGTGTGTGTGAGCGAGAGAGAGAGAGAGAAACACACCCCGCTGGGATTTCAGGTTCCTAGTGAATGCACAAGGCCACCTGTCACCAGTTAAAGGGGAGGTGAGAGACTCGTGTGAAGAATGCAATGAATTCACACTGTGCTACACACACACACACCCACACCCACACCCACACCCACACACACACTCCTTTGTCCTCTTCTAGTCTTGTTAGATTACAATACATATTTGCACGTCTGTTTGGTCTGCTTTCTAAAACCCTACATTCAACTCTGTAAATATTGGTATTATTGTATGTATGGTATTATTGTGTGAAAATTATATTGGCACCCTTTCAACTCTTCCTTCCATTTTCTGCTCATACAACTGAAGCAACTACTCACGTTTCACCTTTTCTGAAATAAAATCACTCTCATAAGAACCTCTAATACATCACAGGTAAAAGAAACAACAACAGGTCCAGTCATTTCATTTTCTCCCATGGAGGGAGACTTCACTGTATATTGTATCTATTTATTTATTTATTTATTTATTTTTGTGCAACACATTTTTCCAAAATGATATCCTGTCCCCCCCCCAGAACCAATTCATTTTGTTTTCCTGAAGCGCTGCTCTGTTTCTTCCTCTTCCTTAACCACATCCTCTGTTTCTTCCTCTTCCTCTGTCTGACCCTGTGGCCTTTTTCTCAGTCATTTTCCATTTCAACAAGCAAACCTAAGCGCTTCTCTGCGTACTTTTTGAAATCTAGGTCTTTGTTTAAACTTTAAAATCAGGCAGTTAGAGTTAACATTGATGGCGCTTAATTCGTGACAAATGGGTGCTAAGTAAGGAATAAAACACATAAGGGCATGCTGTTACAGAAAAATAATCAATGATGCAGTTAATATCATCACCCCAAAGTTTATAACATTTGCATTTACAGCATCTCTGACATTTGGCTCCTGAAGTGATTCCTCTGATACCACAGCAGTTTGTCAACACTTACAAACAATTTTTATTTATAAAGATGACATCATAATTTTTAACCATTTATTGTCACAATTAATGTTGTGTGACATCCAAGACGCAAGTTAGTTAGATAATAAAGATAAAGATAATAAGATTATTATTATTATTATTATTATTATTATTATTATTATTACAAAGTGCCGATATTGGACATTTCTCCCATAAATGTAAAATAAACATCTCCTTACAGAACATTTCACCATACCCACGAGCTGAATGAGCTGTTGCTATAGAAACGATAACACATTAGAACGAGCGCATTAATATAAACCTTGCAGCTAGAACTAGGAAATGAATCAACATCTTCTGACCAATCAGAATCAGCTCTGTAAATATTGCAAAAAGTTTTGCAAAACCAGTTTTCATTTTAATAACTGCAACTGTATCAGATCACAAGTGGCCAGTGAGTATATACTGTATACTTGCATACATACACCAAATCATATAATATATTGCACAAATAGAAAAGGTATATACGCAGTTAAATCTCACAACAGCAAAGGGTTCTTGAAGAAGAGATCTGATTAATTATGCTTCCAAGTGCAGCAGATGCCAGAGAGGATTATTAACACAGCATCATTCCATACTTCAGTAGCGAGCTCAAAGAGCTTTGTGCTTCTCAGTGAGGAGGAACTGGAGAGAGGCTAAGATTTAAAGACACACAGCACATCTGAGAGGCGACGCCCTGGTAGATTAATTACGAGCTCTGAATCTCACTGCATCTCTTTTTCTGCATTTGCAAGCCAAATTGCGAAAGCTACAGCTCTGAGGGAACACACTCGCAAACACGGACGCCTTCTGTCCTGGTTTAGTATTCCAAAAACGATAATCACAGAACTAGAACTAATGTTTATTCCTGTGCAAGAGGAATTTAATTAATGTTAGTTAAATTCTTCTTTAACAGTCAGCTCTAGAATTAATGGCACCCTTGTGGGGAATATATATATACATATATATATATATATATATATATATATATATATATATATATGTATATACACTCACACTCACACAGACTTGTATGTTAATACTAATTAATTAATTAATACTTTCACCCCTGTAAAAGTCCATAATGTAGGATTCAACCACCTCAGTGCCCCTTTCCAAGCATGTATTAGAGCTCACGGTGGCTGTCAGGTTTCCGTAGCGTACTTCCAAGTACTTACATTCACACTCCTTTGCTTTTTTTGTGCTAAATAATAAGTAACATCCTCCATGTTTCAACATCTGACTTCTCAGACTTGTTAGGCAGCACCAGCAAACACTGATTCCTCTTCTTTCTTGTCCTTCTGGTGCTTCCTTCCAGATTCACGAAGCTGCTTGCAAAAATGTGAAACGTGGAAGGCGCTCATTAGAGGTTTGTCCGTTCTGGGCTACCGTAGCGGTACAACATGGCGGGTCCGTAGAGGTGGACCCGCTCCCTGTGTAGATATAAAGAGCTCATTCTAAGCTTACAAAAACACAACGATTCATGGTTATAGGTAATTATACACTAATGAACACTTATATAATAATGTTATAATAATAATAATAATGTTACTTTTATAATATATGTTATAATAAGTAAAAAAATACATATTTTTATTACTTCTGAATTTTTATTATATTCCATTTCTGCTAATAGAGCTCCCTAAATCCTACATAGTGCACCTTTAAAGTGCCTCTAAAGAGGCTTTTTTTTGTTTTTGCACAACATCTTAGGAGGCAACATCTTAATCTGAGACTGCTTTTCTTGTAGAATGAGTTTTTCATTGCTAAAATTATGAACAATAGCAGAGGAGTAGCAGATGCAGATGAGTGCTCAGTCAGCTTATCCTTCAAACCATCTGCACATTTTTCTTTGCAGGAGAGCGCACTTAACCAAACAAAAACTTTTGTGCCGTGAAGGATAGCCTACATCACACACACACACACACACACACACATTGTGATTTCATGACCTAGATTTTGTACATCATAACTGCATGGCTAACTTTACTTCGTAAATATTGATGTAATTTATTTATTTAACTTAATTAAGCTCAGAATTCAGCTATTAGTTACTAGACTAAACTACTAGTCGTTGAGGTCATGGCTTTTTTATTGGGAGGCAGAAAAACGTTCCATGCCGTATTAGTTTCTTTTAACCCATCTTGTTTTGTAATGATTCCTGTCCAGTCCTAGGAGTGTCCATATTTCTGGCTTGGTTGAACAATGTACTATTTTTATTCCTCTTCAGTATTCCTAACCCGTGTAATGGCTCCAGACGGGGCGTGTAATGTGAGCTGATGTGAGAAGCGCGAGCTCAGGATGAGCGAGCTCACTTCCTGTTCAGCTGTGAGGGCACGGGGGCCATCGTGCGGAAACATGGCCACCGCAGGGTCACACACGGCCAATGGCGCATGAAAGGGTGTGTCCCTGTACACTGTTCTGGAGCGTGTTACACACCCGTGGTCCTGACATGACCTCCATCTGGGAGGCGTCATGGAGTTCTTAAAAGTCCAGCTCTGTCCCATTGGGAATTTGATTTTATGGCAATACAAGAGTAGAATTTATTTCTAAATATGAAAACTACCTGATCATTATCTAAATGCTAAGACATACTGTATATGAAATATATAACACTCTGAAGTTTTCCTATAACAGCAGGTCCTTTATTCCTCACACACTAAAACATCTCACCAAATACCTTTTACAGTTACATTTATTGTTGTGAACTGTGATGAAACAAGTGCTCTCCTGTAATTGTTTACGTTATAGCAGCTATAAACAGTCATCTCATTACCAGCCTCTGTTTTTCTCTCTTTTGTCAAGTCAATAAGAAAAAAAACCCACACTGTTTGTCGTGATACCGAGAAGTGGAAGCACAAAGTGCACCATTTTAAAGACTGAAAAATAGAGATGCCCAGGTAAAGAACAGAGGAGTGGAGACATCACAACACTTATTTCCAGGTCAGGAGGCAGAGGAGAGCAGGAGAGCAGGCAGAGAGGATGCGGCAGGCTGCCTTTGAGTCTTTTGAAAACAGTACAAATGAGCAGACCCAGCTGTCCTTATCGGTGGCTGCCAGGTTCCTGAAAAATTCCCAAATGCAGCAGCGGCGGTGGATTAGAGCCAAGAGACGCACGTCAGCTGATGGTAGGGACGGCGCAATGTCATCCGGCTGAGTCCTGTTGCCAGGGTAATTTCTGATCTAAAAAAATGTTAATATGTTATTTGAATCTCCAGGGGGGACTTTTCTGGTTGGTTGTTTTAAAACTAATCCCAATTTCAGAAGAAAGCTGGAGTCAGAGGCAGACTTGTCAGGTTATTCCTCAGTCTTTATTACACTACAGTGGTGCTGAATGAAGGTGTTGGTTAATTTATTATAACAGCAGCTCTTACAGCAGGGCAGCTAAAAATCAGAGGTTTATATTAATACACTCGCACTAATACGTTATCGTTTCTATAGTAACACCTCCTTCATGGGGATTTGTATACTGAACGCTGCACTTTATCGTTTAGGAGTCAGTGCTTTGCTTAACTTAACTTAACTCATGCATCTATAATCAGATAAAAAGTACTTAAATACATTAAAAAAAATAAATCATCACACCACTTTGTCATTTATTATTTTCCAATAACAGCAAACCAATAAAGTGCTTTATTCTTTTCTTATTTAGTAATTTCAGTGAAAAACATAAATCTGGACTCGGAAATAGTTCCCAAAGACCTAAAGGGTTCAATCTTTTTAAACAATCTTACATTTTAAATAACAACCTATTTACTGATTAGCAAAATTTCTGTTTGGATAAAATTACGTTTTTTTACGCGAGATCAATGCCTTCTAGGGAAATCTGAAAAATAGGATTCAACATGAACCATTTACTATGATACAGATGATGTTTATAAACGGCTTTTGCTCCTGTTAATTGAACGCAACATGGCAGAAAAATAAAATATTAAAGGATCAGCTACACTTGACTGCCATAATCATTTTTGCTTCGCTGAATAAAACAGAAGGATATTAAATATTGGCAGCTTGATCAATCTTGTAGAGAATGTAGACTTCACTCGGACCTGCTGAGAGAAAAAAAATGGCTGTCTTTTTTAATTAGAAAGAAAAAAGCAGAATACACAAAGCTAACAACTGCAAAATTGCATCCAGTTCTTACAACACATTAGCAGCTATTTAAAAAAAAATAAAATGTCAGTGTATCATCGTTGATTAATTAACTCTGACCAGGATGCCTCATTAATATTCAAGCGAGAGAGAATCATCGTTTTAATTAAGCTAAATTGGTGTAATAACCATTTCTTTTAACAGCAGGACACCAGGCTTGTTCTCGTAGGCCGAAAAACTGTTTCCGTTCTCCGCTGCCTGACACTAAACAGCACGTGAATTGTTTTCGAAGCCGCTCAAGGGTACAGCATCGATTGACTATTCATCTACGCTTGCAATTGAGAGTCATCAAGCTCGAGCGAAAAGGCTTGGCTTGAGAAATATTAAAGGTGTGAGCGGTGTGGGGTTGGAGAGAAAGAGAGAGAGAGAGAAACTTGCATTTAATCAGCATTCGCCGTGCTTCAGCACTTCTCCATGCTGCACTGCACCCAACTCTGCCAAAAAAAAGAAAATGAGAGAAGCTGTCCGTTTACGCTGCTCCGTCACCTGCCTAGCTTTTCATTCATTATAGATAAGCTGAAGGTTCAAGTCCAAGAGGCTGATGTTAGATCAGTGTAAAATGGTAGTACAGAGTTCACCCTCTGTCTCAAAGCTACAGTGCATAAAAAATATCGAGTCTGGAGGGAAAAATCCTCTAAAACAAGAAGTTCCTCCGCTGCTGAGTCACTTGACAATCCTGAAATAGTAATTCACAGTCAGAGCTGCTGAGCTTGAACTGCCAGTAGTTGCCAGGATATGTACATCGTACACGAGCTCAGAAACGTCCACTATCATCACACCTGTCAGTAGTACAGCCGAAGATTCGTCCGAAGATTGCTGGTGCAGCTTTACGAAGAGCCGAAGCGAAGACATTTCCCATCGACGAGGCCTTGTTTTTGCTAGCTTGCTAAAAGTCCAGCTAACACTAGCTAGGAAGATCGGATAATTTGCAAACTTGTAAAATACGCAAGTCTGTTCAGGTGAAGCCAGCCGACTGCTGCTCATGCTGCGTCACAGGGTGGTGTCACACCCGAAGCGGAAGTGCTGTCTACCCTCCTCTTATTACGTCAACACACAGATGTTGTCGATTGGCTAGTGTTGCTGTGATTGACAGGGAAGAAAGAGTTTGCCCCTCCCACCCAGGGCACATAGCCAGTTTTGCTCCCTTGGCTCTCAGCTGCAATTTCGATCGAGATTTGATCTCAAAGTTCAAGTGCTCTTCTGTTTATTTTGATTATGCAATGCAACCATTTTTTTGTATATTTTGTGTCAATAATTTCCATTTCCAGAATAAGCCTGGGTAAATCAGATGCAGCATGACTCACGTTGCAGTATGTTCTTCCACGTGCAGCTCGCAACAGCATTTCTCGATCCGAGAGGACGGAATCTTACATCCTGCAGCTTTTACTTGGTTCCAGACGTGACTGTGATTCTGGGTGAAATGCTGAGGCTTCCTCTGTGATCTGATGAGCATCGATCTGTGTGCAGCTCAAGCTGTGTCTGTTTTCTGCTCTTCTAAAACCTGACCTCTGTGACCTCTCATGGGGTTTGGATTAGAGGATTGGACCTGGTTAGTATGCACTGAAGGGCAAGAGGAATCAAACACCGGTGATGGGACCAGTTAGTGCTGAAAAGTTTAGTGGTCTATTCCAGTCTGGTAATGTTTATCCATTTATCACTGTAGCACTGCTGTTGGTGTGTGTGTGTGTGTGTGTGTGTGTGTGTGAGAGAGAGAGAGAGAGAGAGAAAAAGACAGAGATATAGTCGGTCAGCACTTTCCCACATTAAAGAAAGCGCACATTAGTACCTGAGGCTTAGATAATGAGATGTAGAGTGTGTTTCAGGTGCTCCTTTGGGAAAAAAGACAGCTACTGTGCCTCTCTGTCTGGCTGTGTGTGTGTGTGTGTGTGTGTGTGTGTGCGCGTGTGTGCATA
>JAQMYM010000016.1:3476017-3491911 GCA_030014255.1 Parauchenoglanis ngamensis
ATTATTATTATTATTATTATTATTATTATTATTATTATTATTATTGTTGTTGTTGTTGTTGTTGTTGTTGTTGTTGTGCCTAGTTCAGAATATTTCTTTTGTTATTTCAAGCACTTATTATTAGAAAGAAACAAACATTTAAACAACATGAAATTAATAAAAATGTTTCTTTTTTCATGTATAATTGTATATAAAGTATAATTGTTGGCATGGTGGTTTTCTGTAAGTTTTGAACATGACAAACTGCATTTTTTTTGTTTTATTAACGTCAAGAAAGAGAAACAAAGAGAGGGTGGTGAGAGCACTTATGAACAGCTGCTATAACGTAACTTGTTTTGCAGATGTTTCACAACAACATTAATTTTAAACAGGTTAAATATGTTTGCGTAACACTGTCATAAAATGTATCACGGTACAGAAAAAAATCGGAAATCACCAAGCAAGCTGTCCTTAAGACTTTCCCGGGGTGGAAAACTGACTGTTACAAAGCCCTGAAATTGGAGACTCCTTCCCTAAATCTCCTTACAGAAAGCTTCGTGTCGAAGGGTCAGCGATTTTGAATTTGTTGAATATCAACACGTTTATCATCGGTTTCCTTTTTGCCATAGGTCGTGTGCATCGTCCGATGTGGAAGTTCCTGTGAATGAGCTGTTACTATAGAAACGAACAGGTATCAGAACAAACGTATTGATATAAACCTGTGATTTGCAGCTGCACAACTGTCTGACCTGCTGTTATAGAAAATTACAGAGAATTCAACTGTGCTGTGGTAAGATGTCAAATATTATATAATAATATATAATATAAATATTAGAATGTTACACTGACATGATTAGGGTGGCTGATTCACTCCCCTTACATTTAGGAGAACATTTCCGGTCTAAACTACACTTTTGATTTATATAACCTGCTAATGTTTGTCCATATTGGGGCATTTCAAAGCCCCAATACAAAAGTAAGCAGTGCTCTCCTGTCATATGCACACCAAACATAAGCAAATGAGCATTTGTTTAGACTACAAATAGAAATTTAGTTTATTAGAACCACCGCAGTACACAACCTGTTTCTCTTACAAATAAAGAATTTCCGTCTTGGCTGGATGCTCGCTGTACTTTTCCACCGAAGGCCCATCTGTAGGTAAACAGGCAGTGACGCAAGGAGGCTGAACTGCTGGACACAGGCACTTGATAATGTTTGCACGAAGGACAAGCTGTTGTCACAGGCCGACTTCAGGTCTGAGAGACGGAAAAATTGATCATGACACGAATCAGGGGTGCGGTTTATTACAAGACGAGCAGTCGAGTCAAAATGACCCGTTTTTATTTTTCTTGAAAACGCAAAATGACACAACATGGAATATCTCCAAGTGTGTGTGTGTGTGTGTGTGTGTCTGTTTGCATATACAGGATGTCATCCATATGGCTAATAATTCAGCTGAAAATATGTTATATGCCCTGTAGCCTACAACCTTTCATATAATGAAAGTGAGCATAAATTATTTTATATATATGAGTAATAGTTTGACCTGAAATCTGTTATAAGAATGCTGTATGGTTTGATGTCAACACAATATATATATGTATGTATGAACGTACAGTCCTTTCTGGGAAATAAAAAAACAAAAACAAAACCAACACCAACACTGTTTCCAAATATATTGGCACCCCAGCTGAGAATAACAGTACTTGGCCTCAAACAAGACTGGACTTACACTTGTAGGAGCGCTTTTATATTCAAGCTTGTTTATATTCATAGGTTTGTGCATGTGGACAACGTCTTCCCTTCAGACCACATCTTTCCTATCCAGGGAGGAGTTCAAATCCAGAGGCCGAGACTAATTTCTGCCTACAACCATTGCTTCGTTGATTTGGTATAATTTTGAGGTCATCGTTTTTTTTTTGTTTTGTTTTTTTTTGAAAGATCCATTTAAACAACATTTTGTGCTAAAATGTCCTCTACATAGCAGATTTCACTTGTCTTAACAAGTGGACACAGGACCACCAAGAAGCAACACCAGTTCGTGAATGATCTGCATATATATTATACATTCGACTTGGGGGCTTTTTCTTTTATACGTTCCTGTTTTTCTACCAAACGTGCTGATTGTGTTCCGGCAAAAAGCTTACTTTTTGGTCTTATCTGATAATTACATACATTATTTAGTGGTATTTTGTTTATATATTTTGGCTCTGTTGTCTAACTGTGTTGGTTTCCCCACTCTGATGAATAAAAAAATGATTTGAACGTGTGCAACCTGATATTTCCTCAAAGCCTACAGAACTACAGAGCTCCAGTTTTATACTCTGCGATTTCAATGGTCTTTTAAGATTATTACTTGTCACACTCAATGAGATCCCAATAAAGTCTTGGCTGAATTCTATAACAGATTGTACAATAATGTGTGCTCTGCATGACATATTATACGATGACAATCCTCTAACGATAGACCTGCAATTAAAGAAAATGACTACGTTCTGCTTATATCATCAATCAGCGTGATCCGGGCTCGTGTAACGGTGATAAGGATATTTTCCCCGTATATTAGCAAATTTCCTTTGCAAAGCCCACTGAAAAGTGACAAAACTGTAATCAGACAGTACTTTCTTCAGTAATACAGACTGAACATTTGGTTTGGATGAGCGTGTTACAAACACTTACTCAATTTGATAAGATCTGATCTCCGTGTACATGATCACTTGTAATTTAGAGAAAGGTTTCTCACAGGGTTCAATTGAGTAAATTTGAGACTAATGTTTGTCCCAGAGTTCTGATTGCTGGTTCTCTTGGTCTGGGTTTTGCGTAAACAGAATCACAGCAAGGTCCACATCAGGCGTGGAAGCTAACCGCTCTTTGCTGAGTAATGTGATTGGTTCAAGTCACATTACACCAGGATCAGACTACACTATATTTTTGACTTTCATGATAGACATCATGTCAGATTAGGCAATCATAGTGCCATAAATTCTTGCTGTGTCTTGGTTGGGATTCTGGCAACGCTACAAGTTTGACCCTGACTAGTCATCGATCATGCTGTAGGGGGAGGAGGTTCACGAAATTGTCAAACACGGCTACAGAAGGAACATCAAGCAACACGTCGTAGGAGTTAGGACATGCTAGACTTTTCTTCAAGGTGTTGTGGGGCTTAGATTATATCATTACAAGGCCCTTTCATCCTTCTCGACATTCATATTCAGTCAGTGGAAATTCGTCAGGACAAAATTATGTCAAAATCGGGCTGAATTCATGTAGTCTGACCCCAGCATTATTACCTGTTTCTATTCGCGTCACGCTGGGGAAATGATTATTACATCTGAAATGTACAAAAACAAGCTTGCAGTTAACCTTTGTGGCAAGAATCTTGTGCCAGTCTGTATATAAAATCAGCTCTGTCATTGTGCAGGTATTCCTGCCTGATGACATCCAAAAGCTTGAGTTTTGGTACCATGAAAAATAATAAAATATGAGCAGAATTGTGCCATGATTCAGAAGGATACATCTATCCAAACACAGACCTGGGATAATTCACCCCTGTAATCAGTGGTCCTGGGTGCACACAAGTGTGGAAACACATTTAAAGGTCCACTATGTAGGATTTAACCCCCTGAATGCCCCTCTCTTACCCAAGCGTGTACTACAGCGTACGGTGGGCGTCAGGTTCCCACTACTACAGCGTACTTACATTCACACTTCTTCGCTTGTTCTGTGCTAAATAATAAGTATGATCCTCCATTTTTCAAAATTTGGGTTCTCAAGCTTGTTATCCAGTACCAGCAAACATTGATTCCTCTTCTTTCTTCTTCAGCGATTCTTCTTCTTCTTTGTCGCCGTCCTTCCGGTGCTTTCTTCTGGATTCACGCTGCCACTTGTAAAAACATGAAACGTGGAAGGCGCTCTTTAGAGGTTTGTCCGTTCTGGGCTACCGTAGCGGCACAACATGGCGGCTCCGTAGAGGTGGACCCGCTCCCTGTGTAGATATAAAGAGCTCATTCTAAGCTTACAAAAACACAACGATTCATGGTTATAGGTAATTATACACTAAGAAAAACATCCTTATGAATATTATATTCCATTTCTGTTAATAGATCCATCAAAATCCTACATAGTGCACCTTTAACCTCATGGCAGAGGCAGCCTGATGAATCATTTATTTTAAGGATGGCAGTTTGCATGTGTTTCTTTAGAACAGTCAGTAATTTTGTTGGGGTGGAAAATTTGGATGATTGCTGCCTATAATTTTCTAATTTCCTGTACAGAGATAGTGGAGTAGTGAATTAAACAGGGTGGTTAAACAGGTTCCTTGGGCTTTTGGAGGAGTGCAATAGGAGGAGAGCTCTGTGTTATGTAAGTCAGTTATCATAATCGCGATTCGTCATCTTGGCTTGATCGATTGGAAGATTGCACCGGTCAGTCTCTGTATTCTGATTGCACGCGCAAAAAAACAAACAAAAAAAAACAAACAAATAATAAATAAATAATTAATAAATAAATAACAAGAGGACCGAAAAATCGATCAGGCGCAGAAGCACGCGGAGAGAAAACGCCTCATCCCTCCTACAGTAGATCCTCCCACCTCCCCTCTCTCTCTCTCTCTCTCTCTCTCGGTGCTCTGCTCCTCCTCCCCTGCTCACGGGCTCGGTAAAGCAGGCAAGCGCGCGCGTTCTTTGCCACCGCAGCGTCTCGCGCGCAGCACTTCTCTCTGGTCGCTCGTGTTCACGCTCCGCGCCCGGAGGAGCGCGTGATATCAGGTAGGGAAACAAATTCTGATACTAAAACTCAGCGTTTCTAATGTTCGCTGCTCCTTTCTAATTATCATTAGCATAATTGTCGGTACTTTAAAACCCCACTGTCAGTGGAACACGCGCATTTGAATATTATGTCATGTTTGGTTTGGATGTCAGTGTGTTTGCATGTTTGCATGTCGCATCTTCCGTCTGCGTGAAAGACAACAATGTAGGCTACACAATATACATAATGCATAGAGAACTGAACACATCAGCAAACACAAACTAGCCGTCAAGCCTGAAAAACCACTCCTGCAAATCCTGATTCACTTTTATTATTATTATTATTATTATTATTATTATTATTATTATTATTAGATTAGAATATTATTCTCGGGTACCATGAAATATCCCAGCGTCATTACAGTATACCTCATTCTGCACACTCTAAACACAGTTATGTATTTATGTATAGCCAATAATGATGTTTTATTTTGCGTAACACTCCAAGCTGGTAAACCCTGACGCGTGCGCGCGCGCGTGTGTGCGTGTTTACAGAGCTTGTGTTGATCACACCGTTGCCTTGATTATAATAGTATCCATTGCACTGCGACTTGCTGTAGTAACACAGATATATATAATGCAGAAACAGTGGGCACGTGCATGCCTCCTCAAAATCAACACATTACCAGATTTAGTTTTTTTGGTTTGCATATAGACTACACATGCAATGGTGCATTCTCAGAAATGAAGGTACAAAACTGTACTTTTCAGTCGTTTGTGATTGAGGTGGTGCATCTGTTGTGCCTTTAGTGCCTTTTGTACTTTTGTTCGAACATCAAATAAACTCCACTGTTGGACCTTAAGGCAAGGCTGGTCAATAAGATCGATATCGTGATATCTGAGCTATCGCAGGTAACTAAAAACAAAACGTACAAAGCGCTGATTTTTTCATGCTGCAAGTTTCAGCTCTCCATCAATAAAGTGAGATCAGAAGGAATTCTGAAATATATCGAAATGTCTAAATAATTAAAATGATGATGAAAAGTTTGATATACTAAATACGACATTGCAGCATTGGGTTTTTGCCCCTCATGAGGATTCTGTTTATGAAATTTTATTAATAAAAAAATTTTTTGCAGTTGTAACATGATTACGTCACATGTTTATGTACTTTACACGCCTATATTTTTGTACACAAAGGAACGTTAAACCCATTTTCCACAATTCTTTAAACGTAGCACTGCTGTTTTGCTGGCAAGTTCTTAACAAGCATACAGTATGTACTGTGATGCATATCATGTTTCGTATAAATGTCTTGAAGTATCGTGATGTGGTATTTTGCTGTTATCGCCCACCCCTACATGAAGGTCCACCTTTACTCTAAAAGCAAAAGCTACAAAAGATGTCCTGGTGATTAAGGCTGGGAAATATAATGATAATTAAGCAATATGGCACGAGCAAGAGTGCAGTTATACTGAGTATCTGCATGGCAGGCCGAGTGCTGTAGCTAATCACAGCCGTGCCGTTGTTCAGTATAACCGCACGATTGAGAGTGTGATATTACTTGTATACAACAGAACGGTAAACAAGAAACTAATCTTGAATAAGTGACATTTTGAACACAAATGTTCTGTTTATTTTTGCTCCGTTAGTGAAAATAGCTCCTGAAGATGCCACGCTCGCTTTATAGCATGTCAGCTCACTGGCTAGCTAGCTCACATTGCCATGTACCAGAACGCGTCTGCAGAGCGCCTGTTCACTTCCTATTAATGCCATTGTACCGTAATTGGTTGCAGTTCACCTAGAGGGCACTCATGAGATAATCCTGAATGAACGAGAGTGAGTGGAGCTAAACGGCTTTCTATTTTAGTGTTTTTTAGTATCAATTATATATGAGAAATAGGATGAAAAAATACTAACATCCACTTATTTGTCTTACAAGGAATTGCGATTTTGCCCATGAAACACTAGCAGTCTACTAATGTATGCATAATGCAGAATGCTAGTGTTTTATGGTTAAAATCGCAGAGCGGAAGTTCTCCCCTATTTAAAAATTACCTGTTACAGGTTCCGGTAAAATTGTTGTCCCTTCTTCCTTTTTATCATCATCTGACGAGCTTCCATATTTTAAGTCGAAACTATTGTAGGACGTCTCCAACTCGACTGTTGTAACCAAGAAATTTTGTAGCAAATGGAATTTCACGTTGCGAACACAGACGAGTGTCGCGATACATGCAGTGAAACGTCCCAGGGTGCTGTAGGAAATATAAACACTCTTGGAACACCGTTCGTCCAATCACATTAGTGGACCGGAAAAAATTGTTGAATAAAATGTCAATTTTTTAAGAACAATTGTGTTACAATAGCCTTTTCTGTAAAGCTCCATCGTGATCATGTTCGGAAGTAGCTGATTTGAGATCTTTTATTTTTTTCACAGAACCTTTTATCCCTCTTTTTTTCCACCAGACATGCAAATCTATATCTTGATGCACGTTGTGTACCATAGAAATGCCCTCATGTATCACGATATGATAATTTGTAGTCATATTGCTCACACTTACCATTGATGGTACTGCAGCAGAGACATGGAAAAGCACAGTTTGATTACTTTATTTGTACGCAGTGGAATGGAGTAAGCTGATCTGATTTTAATCTGAAAAGATGTATTGGATGTTGTGTTCCAATCCAATAAATTAAAATATTCTTATAATAATTCTTATAATAACATGTGTTATGTTATGACAGATGCAACACAACTCTTGCACGTGACACAGACACGTCAGCACTTGTCATGATTCTTGTAACGATGCAGAGACTCGACTTGGTTACTAGCAGGATGTCACTATGAGATCGATATGTGGTTCTTTATTTAGAGCTCGGACACTGATATTGTATCTAAAATGGAAAAAAGATGGTATCAACTTCACTTCTGCTAGATGTAAGATAGTCTTATAACAGATCCTCTTTCTCTCAGGTATGTAATTACTCAGGTGTCAAAGGTGAAGGAGAGTTTTTTCTGGTTTCCTTATAACACATTTCAGTGGCACTTTGAGATACATTTTGAAGGACTACAATCAATTTAGGGTATTTATTTCATCAAGTATGTTTAAATTTAAACAATTTAAAAGGCATTGTAGATTATTGTTGATCATAGCTAGTAATAAATCAACTACTGCACAACTGATCAAATAAATAATAAAACTGATAAAAAGTAAAAAAAAAAATCAGATTTTTCAATTTCTCTGTTATCCGGATTCTTAAAATAGTCCTTCGTTGTCACCATTGTTAGTGAATCATTCTCCAAATTCTGCCCAAATTTGTTTCTATATTGATTGGAGGCTGAAGTATATCGTGATTCATTGGTATCACCAAATATACAATCGTAACCATATGAATCAAATCGCATCATATACATGCGTATCGATTCATTACCTTATTGTTTATTAGCAGATTCGCTATAATTGTTATTTATTGAAATTGTTGCCTTATAAATCGTAAACATATTATATTGTAGCACAAACCGTATCATCACTTATTCAATTGTTGGCTGATGAATGGAGATCACATCATGTGAATAATCATATCGCATCGTAGCCGACAGTGATATGGCTGAATATAAATTAGTAACCATATGAATTCGGTGGTATGATTATTGAGTTGCTTTAGGAATCGAAATCAAACGCAGAGATTGTGTGAAGGATTTACGTAAATATGACGATACAAAATCGTGAACGTGGCTGAAATATACAAAGAAACAATTTACATATTAGTCATTAGCTTTATGCCAAACTGCATGTAAATACTATACAATGCATTGTAATTAAATGAGCTGGATTAACACCAAATGGACAAGTTGTAACTTCGTGGCAGAGGCAAACTTTTAGCAAGTTTTTAGCCAAAACAGCCTACTAGATCTTCACAAGATCAGGCACTTTTCATTCTATGTATAGTTGTCCTTTTATCAACATACACATTCATGGAGTTCAGACAAAGTTGAAGTTCCCGCTGCACTACAATGAGGCTTGTTAAAGCTACAGTTTGTGTTTGAGGTTTAACCTCCTGGCAGAGGCAACCAGGGTTTTAGCTAATATCTCATGCTATATAGCAGGATTAATAAACATTTTGTAAGTTCACATTTCACATGGGTTGTTGAAGTGTTAGTAACATCAGTATCTAGTGGATCACTTCCTGTCTTTCTTCCTGAAAGAAATGCACAATGTAATGTTGTAACAGTGTAACATCATCAGTCAGTTTTATATTTAGTATTTAGTTAAGAGAAACAGTGTTACAATGCAAAGACCTCGGAATTAAGATTCAAGTTTATAAAATTAGTTAATGCTATAAATTTGTTATGTTATGCTACTGAAGTTTTTTTTTTTTTTTTTAATGCTCGGGATCTTAAAGTGACATAATTGTCAGACAGAACCTTATCATTCCAAGGTTCCCGAAACCCATCTGTCATGACTGCATTTTAAGCGTCTGTTCTGTATTACACTGAGCCGAGGCAGTCTCGAAGTTTCCACTCAACGAGCGCATTCAGACCCGCCTCGAGAAATTTTATGCCCAATTCGGCATGCAGGCAATTATCAGCTTGTTTTTGTTCTGCGTGTTACACTGCGATAAGGAGCGATAAGGGTGTAGTAAAGTTACAGATGGGTGCAAGGCGAAACAGGTGTTCCCTAATTCACCAATCTCAGTTCAGTAAACTGAAAAAAAAAAAAAGCTGGCAGTGACGGTGATATTTAACCCCCTGTCGTGCTTTGCATTTCACATCTCGTAGTGAAGCTAAAGCTAAAGGCATGTTTGGAAAATGACTTCTCATTTACATCCTGTAGCCTTAATCGCTGTCGTAGCTTTGTTTTTTGAAAGGTTATTCTCATTTATATGAAAAAAAAAATAACCCACAAATGACTTTTGGAGCAAAACAATTACCTCACATGGTAATCATGTGCATTGTGCACCAGCAAAGCCTCTATACACAAGTATGCCATGTTGCTTTCGACTCCAGAAGCACTGAAGTTAGTCCATATCTGGACATAATATACTAAAAAAAAAACATCTGAGAGGCTTTGATTGTTGCCTGATGCGACGGCGGCAAAGAAAAACTGCCTGAGAAAACAAAAGGAAGGAACCTTTAGTGTGTTGAAAAATAAATAAACTGGACAGCTGAAAATTGAAAAAAAAAAAAAAACAAAGATCAGGGAATGCTATTCCAGTATTCTGCAGTTTCTACGACCCGCACTCTCAGATCACTGTCCTTGGCTGAAGCCGAAGTGGTGTTGTGCTCAAGGTTTGACGTGTTGTGCGTTCTGAGATGCTTTTCTGCTCACCACGGTTGTAAAGAGTGGTTATGTGAGTTATTGTCAGTCTGGCTCCTCATTTTGCTCCCTGCTTCCACTCACAGAACCGACGCTCGCTGGGATGTTTTTTTGTTTTTCGTACCATTCTGTACAAACTCTAGAGACTGTTGTGTTTGAAAATCCCTAGAGATATGCAAAACCAGCCCTTTCGGTACCAACATCCATGCCATCCTCCATTCAGATGTTTGATTTGAACATTATCTGGACTTGTATCTGCATGAGTTTATGCATTACTCTAGATAATTAGATTAGATAATTGCATGAATGTTTTCCAATGTTGTTTCTCCCCTTTTTGATTCGGTATTCTCTCCGAACCTCAGGTGTGTGTGTGTGTGTGTGTGTGTGTGTGAGGTCATTTGATACAGCATCTGAAGGAATAGTGGCTTTGCTTTATGCAAATATTATAGAAATTATACTTTTCTTCAAAGAGAAAGAGCGACTGTGTTTGAAACAAACGCAGTCGATGAACTCCTCTTCTGTTTGCAATGTGGTCCGAGATCACGTGACCATCAGGAGCCAGGCACACGATGATACACAGTGATTTCCATTCACATTATAATGTGAAAATGACATTTTCAGATATAGCATGTCCTGAAAGCACCATTTGAGTGTGGTTAGAAGGCCAAAGTGGGGAAAAAAGTAACTTTTTTTTGTTATAATCTGTATTTGCTTGGACAAGGCCTGTGGCTGTAGGTCAGTAGGTGCTGAAATCCTCATCCCACTTTTTTGATCTTGCAATCTCTCATCTCACTTCTTGTAGTGAAAGCTGAAGTAAGACTATTCAGAGATCCCCGACAGCGGAGAATTGATTCGTTTTTCCTCACCACTGGAAACCATCTCAGTCCAGCTGTTCGGCCAAAATAGATTATAGAGATATAAAAGCACTGGAGGTACATCTTCCATGATTTTATACATTAAATCCTGCCACAGCTATCATCTTTAATCTCATTCAATTTGTCTAAAAATAAACTTTGGCTTATTCTTTTGAGGACATTGTCCAGTGATCAGATCACTGATCACAAGATCACTAAAAACCCATCCATCCATCCATCATCTACATCGCTTATTCCTTAAGGGTCACAGCAAAACTGGAGAGATTCCCAGCAGAGTTTGGGCATTTTTCCAATACACTGGTTAAATAACTAGCATAACCAGTTATGCTACGAAGACAGGCTACCCATGTTACGCACTCAGGAGAAAGTTCATCGTTGTTCAGATGCTTTGAATTTACATAAAGTAAAATGTTTTCACTCCATTTAGCTCTTAGAAACCCTCAGATTTTTCCTAATTTAAAACATAATTGCTATTTACCAGTTTCTATGCACCAGACGGCGCTTCCTTGCTACACAGCATCTACCAACCGGGGAGGATGAAAGTTAACAAATACGTCCTGCATGACGTGTGAAACTGCCATCTACCCTCTTCCGCATACATGAGCTCACAGATGCATGATTGGCTAGGGTCACCCTGATTGACAAATGCTTGCAAACTCTCGTCTAAAAGCTACCAACAGGAATACGACTACAAATGAGGTAGTGGTGAAGACAAACGTAAACAATACACTAACGGACAGAAAAAATATCCGTATTACCTCAAGCTCCTTTGGACATTCCACGTGGTCGACTTTTTGCCCAGCCCTAAACAGCTCCAAATGTTAATTTTTTGGCTTTTTCTAACATGCTCTCTAGAGATACTATTACCACTACGGTACAGGTCTGTTTTTGGAGGATCTTACTCGTATCATCTGATATGCAGAAGACACGTTATCACAAGAATTTATTGATATCATCTTGTACAGTGTGACAAAGTAAAAATCCACAGTCTAAAGTCAGAATTAGTTGTAAATTGAATAATCCCTAATACTGCAATTTGCTTGATATTTTTGTCTGTTCTTTTTCTCTCAGAACATTTAATAGAAGATCCGCACAATTAGGTTGTAAAACAATGAATAAATAATGAAAAAGTATACTTTATGAAAAGCTTTGCTTAGCACGTGGGAATTGGTTCAAAGATATTTAAGGGCTTGGAGAGGGAAAGGAGCCAAGCTTCACCATGTAAACGCTCTCTAATGTTTACATCACTGTAGCACCACACACACACACACACACACACACACATGCTTGCTCTCACTGTTGCGCTTTAACAAACACCTCGAGGGAGGGAGGATAACTCAGGTCGACGTTCGCGCTGGAAAACAGTACATCTGGTTCAAGTGAACAGGGTGTTGACTCTTGTTCCCATTGTTAGTAAACGCTTATTAAAATTTATTTTAGCGTGTTGCAGAAGAACATCACATGTCACCAAGCCAGAACCTCCAGTCGTGCGTGTTTCTGTATTCACAGGGCCTGTAGGGACGTGTTCAGACTTATCCACACTCACACTTGGAAGAACCGGTGTCCCGTCTTTTTTTAGGCCTCGTTCTGTTTTCTTTTTTTTTCTTTCTCAGTTTTGTGCGAAAGCAACCACAACTATGCCACTGTTTTTCTGACAAAAAGACTGACGTCACTTTTCTTTTGTGTTTCCCCTCCAAAATAAATCCTATTGTGTGAGGAAAGCAGACGGCGCTTGCACACGTATTTATTCATTTAATTATTCATCAGTCTTCCCTATTTAGTTAGTTGTTAATCATTTCTTGGGTCCAGTCTGCCCGTTATCACGTTTGTCCACACTTGGATTTAAGAAAGTGCATGCGTGTGCTGTTTTAATTACCTCTTTATGTTTCTCTCACTAATAAGATGCGAGTTTAATTTGAGTTTCAAGGCTGAGCAGGACTGCTTGCAGCTACACAACCTCATTTCCAGCTTGTTTACAATAACGTACATGCGCGGATCACATTTGAGACCTAGCAAAACATTTGAAGGAAAAAAAACACCTCAGTGGTCTTGGCTTTCTGAAATCAGATCTGAAACATTCAGCTCAGTTATTCAGAAAATATTTAAAGATCGTTTGTACAGTAAGCAGAGGTAAAGAATGTCTGAAAAGCAAAGATGCTCTCAAAAGAAATGAGGAGAAGGGAAACTTGATTAAATCATTTTATTTTTTTAAATGCATGTAATGTTCTCAAGTAAGCCGTTTAAGGTTTTATAAAAAAAATCTATTCACAATTTAGCTCTCACGTCTGTAAAATCCATTCAGCCTCAACGATGCTTGAATATGAACCAGTGATACTTTTACCAAAAAAAATTATGTTGTAGTAAAGGCATTTTTACACAATCATACCTTTTAACTGATTCTGATTCATGGTCTTGTTGATATATCTACAGCAGGAATCATTATGCTATTACAGCACTTTGCAAAAGTATTCACCCCCGTGAACTGGTCCACATTTTGGACTGTTGCTGTTACTTTATTAGGGATTATATGTCATGAGTACGCACAATATATGCCATAATATAGAAGAAGAGCAATAGGTCAATATAGTTTTCAAATTATATACAATTAAGAAACTTAAAAGCTGACACTGCATAAGTATTTGCCCCTGTAAATTAGTTCTTCTGCAGTCAGTTATTATATAATTAGACCATAGTTAAACAATCAGTCAGACAATCAGACTTTCTAGAAATGTTTCCGAAATGTTCAGGGAAGTTCTAGAAATGTTTCAATCAAGGCTTGGTTATGAAAAATATCCCAAATTTCTGGCAAGTGATATTAAATCCACGGAAAGAAAGAATATGGAATAACCACGAGTCTGCGTAGGGGAAGCTGTCCAAAAATGTCAGGGGGTGAATACTTATGCAACACACTGTGTTATAGTTATTTTTAGATAGGTGGTGTAAGGGATTTAAATAAAACACTTTTTTTAAAGATCGCTTGGTCTTGCAGTGGCTTGTATTCTAGGAAATTCAGAAATTTATGATATTTAACAAAGGCGAAAACAGAAGCAGACCCAGCTCTCTCCATAGACCTGCACTGTATTACAGTCTAATGTGGTGGACATAAAGATGTAACGAAGTAGCTCACAATAATGGCTGCTAGCAATGACCGTTTTGTTTTTAACAACCAAACGTTCATGAAACATCCTGCTGACATAAAACTGTTAGCTGAGCTAAATGGAAAAGTTGCTTTTGCTTGATTAGAGCCTTTCCAAAGCCGTCCGGTCCCAAGACTCAGACTATCAGCGTCCGTGTGTGTGTTCAAGGTGTGGGAGGTGTGGCAGGGTTAGAAGCTGACATTTGTATGTGTGACCTGCAGATCGATTTGCAACAGAGCTTTTATTTGCAACTCAAATCCGTGAGGCAGCAGTTCCCGGTATTTGAGAGCCAGTGAGAACAAGTCAGAGCACTTTTCGAGAAGCTCTGCTCCATCACCGATGCTCTCGATTCTCATTGCTTGTTTGCACATTAGAGCACATTAGAGGTCTGCAAATGTTACGATCATTACCCAAGTGCCTTTTGGGGCTTGTTGTCCTGCTTCCGTAAAGTTGGTGAATTGGAGTGGGGAGGAGTGAGTGAGTGAGTGAGTGTGTGTGTGTGTGTGTGTGCGTGTGCGTGTGTGTGTGTGTGTGTGTGTGTGTAGAGCTAAAGCCGGTGGTCTAGCTCACTCTGTGTGGAATGTTCCCAAGCTTTCTGTTTTTTCTAGCCAGAGGGCAAATGCGGTCATGTCCAATGCAGAAATCATCATAGAGCATAAAATCCATTCTCATGAAGAATAGGGGATAAAGAGATAGAGAGACAGAGAATGAGACCGCGTGGTCTTGTCTTTGTGCATCAGCAAATGTGGACCAAATGCGGCTTCCCTGTAAGCGATTCAATATTGTTCCAGGCTCAAAAATGTGCTACAACACAGTTATGGAATTCATAGCTCTATACAGTGCTGAAAGGGAAATCAGGGACTCATGTGATTACATTAAGTAGTTACATCTATTTCAAGATAGGATTGTGTCTTAAGGTCCCCCTGCAGCTGAGCGAATCTGCATTTCCATACATGAATGGATTCCTTAATGCCAGAGAAACAGTGCTTTTTAAGATACTAATGTATGCAATTTACCCTTTCAAAGCTCATCCCGGACTGCCGTCGGTGTGGAGTCAGCCCTAGAACAAGCACCACTGATTATGGGACATGGGGGCTACTCTGTTGCCATGGTAATTTTAAGAGGGTTGAGTAGGTGGTAATGAGCACCGGTGCTTTAGTGACATCATCAGTGTTATTACAGATCTGTTCACCACTTCATCTCCAGTGGATTCTGTGGATCCACAAACCTCAGCACACATCCTTTATTCAAATGACAACATGCTTCATGATGAATAAGTGCCAAAACCAATTAGCCTGACATTTGAAAAGACCTAATGGAAACCTTCAGTCTAAGACAATTATCAAAGTCGATTTCTTTATCTAGCGTATTATATTCATGGTGCGTGGTGAAAGGACACAAAGGAGAGGAAGCTGTTCATCCTGCATTCTGTCTCTAAACAAGCCATTTTCTAGCATGACTCAGTGCGTTCTCTTGGCTGACCCTTCTGCAGTGTTTTGGCTGCTTTCATTCTCCAAGGCGCGGCCTCTTGGCCTTGCTTTCTTATTGCGCTGCGCTGTTGCATCCTCGAATCTGACTGGTCAGAAAATGTTGCTTGATTTTCTGTAACAGCAGCTCGGACATTTATATTAATGCACTTGTTGGAATGCGTTATCGTTTCTGTAGTAACAACTTACACAGGGACTTGTATGGCGGGCGCCCCGTGTGAACCAACTGAAAGTCATCCATCCATTATCTATAGCGCTTTATCTGTCTGGGTCGCGGGGAAGCTGGAGCCAATCCCAGCATCTTCGGACGAGAGGCGGGGTACACCCTGGGCAGGTCGCCAGTCCACCACAGG
>JAQMYM010000016.1:3493325-3522101 GCA_030014255.1 Parauchenoglanis ngamensis
TGGTTTGCTGTTTTGTTTTTGGGGGTTGTCTGCTTCTTGATTATTGTCATTAAAGCCTCTGTTTAATTCAGAATCTTGTCCTGCTCCTGACAGTCTGAGTTCAAAATGTAACTTCAAACTTTTCCACCATGGGATTCTTCAGGACAGAGGAGTCCATACTTTGTGGTTTCTCAGTAACATGAGTTTGTTTTTTTCCTTAATAACAAGATAGGCTGGTGAGGTAACGACAATTTATAGCTGCTATAACGCAAGTTATAACAGGAACTCACTTGTTGCTGTACTATAATACTATAACTATAAACAGCAACAGTGTACTTTAATACATCTTACTGTAGCATTGGCAAATTGTACATCTGTTACTCGAGGTGTCCCTCAGGGCTCTGCACTCGGTCCGCTCATTTTCAGAGTCTAAATGCATTCTGTTTATTTGAAAGGATGCAAATGTGCATAAAATGTTGTCACAGCTACACAGCTGTTTTCTACCCTTATTTTGGGGGTAGTAGTTTTTATAATTTAGAAGTGTCCATGATAATATTGCTTGTTAATTATCGCAGACAGGACGCCAGCTTTAGGCACTCTGATTGATAGGAAATAAGACGGTGTACTGTAAGAGTCAGGATGTTCTGGTGAGCTGCAGCTCTCAGCGTGATTGCAGTGAGTCAGCACATTCGGGATGCTGGAAGGCTTTTAACCTCCATCTATCCTTCCTCGGCATCAACACTTTTGGTTTTTCATCTGTTCCTTTCTTGTTGCCTGGGGAATGCATTTAAGTGCCCTGCCAATTCTAGAAGAAGATGTGTGAATCAGCCTTGTGATCTGTGAGTCGCTGTGTTGATGTTTGTGTTGTTGTTTATGTGATGGTGTTGATTTAGCTGCTTCTCAGCATGCAGCATGCTCGCAGCACGGATCAGGACGAAGTCTGAACTATAGACCTATAGGAATTTTAAAGGGCATGACTGGTGTATAACTGCATAGCATGGTCCTTTTTTGGTAAATACCACTGCTTGGGGGTGTAGCAGATACTGTTGCAACCTCATAGCTCCAGGGTCCCTTATTCAGTCTCCAGCTCATGTTACTGTCTGTGTAGAGTTTTGCATGGTCCGTGTGTGTTACCTCTGGGTTCTCCGGTTTCTTCCCACCTCCCAAAAGTATGCCGATCAGTGGAATGGTGGCTCCAGATTATCCCTAGGTATACCGTGGTATCCAATCGTCTCAGAAAAATCTGGGATTATTTTTATCACTTAAATGTAAATACACAGAAGTGTTTTGAATTTTTAAGTATTTAAAACAAAGAAAGTTAATATTCAGTATCTCGAATTGTTAATATTCAACAGTCTGCACTATTTCTTGGTCTCTATTTTAATGTAAGCAAATTTAACTGCTTTGTACAAAAGATCAGATTTTCCTCACGTCTAATCTTTTCTATTCGAGCGTGTGATCAGACAACACTCCCGTGGATTAGATTCAGATCTAAAACGGATATTAAGATTTTGCACAAGTTTGTGAAGTCCATGCCAGCTGAGTGCACCCTGCCATTAAAGCAAACAAGCAGATGTACTAAATACTAAGAAATATTTCTAGACATTTTAATCATTTGTTTGTGTGAATACTAAAAGACTGAATCCAGAATTAAATTTTCTTTTGATTTCTATCACCGCCTTGTGTGTTTTCAAATGCTTTTCAAAAGCTAGGTTATCATACCATTAAGATTTAAAACTGAAACACTCCTAATACAGAGCATGGTTTATGTCAGACAATAAGGTGTATTTTAGGGATAAAGCCGTTAGTGGTTAATGAATCTGGCACTCAAAGTGGCACCACCAAACTGTGAGAATGACTCAAGCTGAACACATTCACAACCCATCTTAGATTGGACGTGTTGACAGACGTTGTAGCGAAGCTTTCAAATCCTTCAGCTCTATCAAACTTTCGAGGTGTTACCTCGCCATCCATTCAACCTTAGGGGTGAAAAATCATAAAAGAGACGCTTTGTAATCTCCTGTTTGTACTGCGAGTTCTCACCGAATCTATTCAGAATGCACTCTTCACACCTCCTGGTCCAGAGATAATTCAAAGAGTATTTCGAGGTGTGTTTGATTTCCTTTTCCAAGCCCTTGCTGGTAGAGCTGTCTCGTCGAAAGAGGCCATGTTTGGGATCAGCCCGAGTAAGAGGTCTGAGTAATGTTTGGTGCTTGAGTGAACCTGAGCCTCCTCCCTGTCCCTCAGGGCTTGTGCTTCCAAACTGGCCTGACTTGTTCTGTGCAAATACGAACGTTTTTTAACTTTATAGAAGCAGGGATCAGCTGTGGCTTGTCAGAGACGGAGTGCACGCAGCTGCACAAGTGCTTAATGTGTGTATGTGTTCATCATAAACATTAATATCTGTGATTGCTTACATGAGCATTGCACGCTAAATTGTTTGGATGCGACTAAACATTACGCTCATGTCCTGTGGATTCGGCATAATGCTTTATTTTACAACTGCGCTGTAAATCCAGTTTAAAGCCTCTGCTGGGTATAATTTATTGATTATACTTCTTCCTGTGATCCGTCAGTGCTTCCTCACTCATTTACGGCCGCAATTAAGAACTTGGGTTGTAGAGTGTCTTACTCAGGACTCCATTAATAGCAATCTTCAGGGATTTCTAACATATAACCATTACACTGAATTTACGGTAAGCGATCTTATAGAAAAGTTTTACATTTCATGTCTTGGGATTTCTGAAAAAAAAAAAGGTTGATAATCTGGATGAACTGTTTGCTCACTCATGTGTCATATGTTGTTGTTGTGGTTGTGGTTCATCCACGTCGTTAAACCAGCCCTTCTTCCCTATTTGAGCACCTGCAGGTTATACCCGAAAGCTTTCTTCAAAAACATGCCCCTGCCCTGTCATTAACGTGCATCACTGTGTACTGCGGCACACTGCGAATCCTCCAAACGTACACTCCGCTCGGTGGTAAACCGGCCCCTGCTGAGATGTAATGCATACATTTTTAATTGAAACCTCGCAGGAGCCTCTGGCAGTTACACTACATTACACTTTTGCCTTAGTGTGTGTTAAAACCACAATGATTGTGTTGAAGAACTTAGCTGAAGCAGGCTGTTTGGAATTATAACACGTATCCAGTACTGAATCTATGCTCATTTATTTGAAGTATGTGATGTTCTCACCGATCAAAATAATGCAAACTTGGTACGGTTTAGAGAAACTGTCATTTTGGACTTATTGAACCATATCTTATGCCTTTTGCTGTTTCGCAAAAACAAAAATAAAAGAAAAACTTATAACTGTGTATTTATCTTATCTATCTTACATAGAGTCTTACATACTGTACATATTTAATATGTATGTACATATTGGACTCAAATTTGTCAAACATCACTTTTTTTTATTATTAAATCTGATTAGGGGCGGGGCTAAGTATGAACAGAGGTTGTCCTGCCAAACAAACTTGTAAACTTGCATACATAAACAGAACCTGCTTGATAGCTAGTGTTAGTGTTAAACCAAAAAACTGGCTGTCATGGTAACATGTATTTTGACTTGTAGCTTGTTAAATGGTTCACTGATAATATATAGCCATAAAAATCCATAAGTGTATGGCATTCTTGAGCTAGCTTCCTAGCAGTTTGCTGTGCTAAGTCGGCTAAGTTTGCTAATACTCGCAATTTTCAGGAAGGCGGAGGGCTTTTCCGATTTGCATATTCATGCGTATTCATAGACGCTGGCATTTTTAATCGGTTTCTCAGGGAAGTACATTTCGATGTGGATAATTTTAATGCTTTTAATGACATGTTTTTGGGAACTTTTAAAATTGCCTATGCCACCTTTAAGATATGTAAATGCTCTTAAAATAAAGCTGTAAAGTAAACTGTTCCAGCTGTTGTGCTGTTATGTTGCCCACGAGTCTGAGTGCTGAACTTTCTGTCAGTGACATTGAGCCTAATATGGGCATGAATAGTCCTATACAAACAGAAGAGAGACCTGAGGAGGCACTGGAACAACGCCCATTGCACACTCACACACACTCACACAGTCGTTCCCTCTCTGTCTGTATCTCTCTCCGTGGGTCAGTGCTTTTCAGCTATGGACGCTTTCCTCTCTTCTTCTCACTTACAGTTTCTTCAGACCGCTTTCTGTCTGTCTCATGAATTTTTTCATTCTTTTTTTCCTCTGTTCCTCTATGTGTGTATGTTTCTCACAGCAGAGGTCTGGACTCTCTCAGAGAATCATGACCAGGTCCCATGTGGCACACTGCTGCCTGTTAAAGTGGTCAGTAATGGGAAAGGCAACAAGGACACAGTGGAAAACTGGGAGAGGGACTGAAATAACATCGCTGTAAACGACAAACTCGATTCCACCACTTTTCCCCCTCGTTCCTTCTCTCCTGCTAAACGGTTGCCAGTGGAGAAAAACTTCTTTTTTTTTCTGTTTGCGCAAGAGACTCATAAGTGCCTGTCAAGTAATGACAGGCTCAGTGTAAAGAACTCATTGTTTTGTAATTTTTTTTAAAAAAAGTGTCATATTGCTCTGCATGACAGGATCTCTGCTTGGAGACTAAACATGTGCCAGTTACAGACGCTATGTCTACAAGCTAGCTCTCCCCAAAACAAATCTACTGTTTGTGTGTTTATTTATTTATCCACTAGCGCTGTCATGGCTTCTCTCTGAGGTGGAAAACCAGCTCAGTTTACCAGGTTGTGACAGGTGACACAGATCTGATTTTTTTCCAGGAATGTGGATGCAAAAATCTGATCTTTCCAAATCAGACCAGAGTCACCTTAGCATGTGGATACTTAGATCTGATAATTGGCTATGTAACATTAATAATAACAGTCTGACTAGAATTCATGTGGCTTTTTCCTAATGCATTGTAATAGGCACGTGCACCTCACTGTCGTCACCATTGTTCCGTATCAGGGAAAAACAGTTCGGTGGAAAGATGTAGAAACGAACGATTATTTGGGGAAATGAATCGATTCAAACTAAATTGAAATGAAGTGAGAACTGTTCACAGCAGTTGCCCAAGAAATGGTTCAAAGCTACAAATGAACATGGCTACAATGTTGAAGAAAAAATGAGTTCAATGAAGCAAAAGACTCATATCAATGTAGCAGTCATGGTCACTCAAGTGTAATCCTTTTACAGAAACATGAGCGCATTTTGGTTGATAATTCCACTTGTTCTTCTGTAGAAGAATGGGTCCACCACTGCTGGTTCCTCTCCTGTACCCACACAGCTCTCGGTGCAGCAGCAGTGCCAGCAATGGATGGTGCGAAAGCAAGCCATCTGGCGGCAAACCTGTAATGTGAATGTAGTGGTTTCCGTGTAAGTGCTCTACATTCATTTCTCACGTGAGGTGCCAACATCTATGCTTAAGACAGCATTCATAATTTTTGACCTGTTGCTATGACGATATATGGGATACACCTGAAAATTGTTTTTCTCTGCTTTTTCAGCTAAAGCAATGGTCAGACCAAAGGCGAATAAAATTGTCCGAAAATCCAGATCACTGAATGGGAAAGGGTGTGAAAAATGTGCATTTGCTCCTGGTACGAGTTACTTTCACTTTGCGCCAAATTTATCTAGGTAAAATTTGACCTGTGAATTCAAAACACTTGGATCTGCTTTGTGATCCAATAGAAAACAAATAGGCAGGCTATGGGTAGGAGATGCTTAACTAGCGTTCTCTGACTTTAGCCTCACTGTTTTTTTACTGCTTCCTGGTGCACAAGAAATATTTCATCCACTGGTGTATGCCAAGGTTTTTGCTGTACAACCCTGTTTTTTTTGTCTACATGCTAGGATTTTCTTGTTAGCAATGTTTGGTCCTCTGTGCATCAATTCACCTCATTAAAATCAGTGGAAGTCTTGTTGTTGCGGTATAGCCACTTGTTAACAATGAATCCACATTAATTTACTGTCTGTTATTCTGTAAAACCTGCAGCAGTTCTCTGACTTACTTGCAGGAAGCAGTTCTGAAGCTTTCAGAGGAACTCAGTAATTAAGTCTGAACGTCATTTCAGCTACGATTTCTCAAACAACAGCTCATTTTTTAAAACAAAATAAATGGCGTTGTTGATAACCAGTGCAACGGCATTAATGTGGCTAATGATGGAACGGCCAATTAGCCCAGTGTCATTTTGACAGCATACCTTTTATTCAGTGGTGGTGTAATCCACGCTACGTCTGTACTTTGTTTTGAGTGCATTTTCTCTACAGCAAGACATTTCCAACAGACGTGACAGACCTTAATTATGGCTTAAATGGAATGGCAGCGTGCAGAAACAGCTGAACAAGCAAACAGGGTTTTCTTTTCTTCTAACGTTTCTCGATACGAGACACCATGCTCAGCACAGAGCAATGAAATCATTTGTTGTTATTAATGTGTGTGTGTGTGTGTGTGTGTGTGTGTTTGTTTTTGTCCTGAAAGCCACAGTGTCTCCAACAAGGCAAATAACCAATGGGTACCTGCTAGGGTTCACAATAACCACCACTGAGGATTTAAGGCTATAAACCAACTACACAGTAGGTAGTATAGAATCACACAATAATAAAGTACTATAAATAAACTATGTATAAAACAGATTTCATTTTCATTTCAATTCAACTGAATGTGCATTACACACTGCCAGTCAAAAGACTGAACATTTTTTTTGGCTATATTTTAAATACTTTAACAACATATATTTGTCTTGTATTTAATATTAACACTGTCTAATATCAACTGTATGACAAGTCTCGGCTAAAAGTGTAATAAAACATTAGAAACTACACGTGTTCCAAATTTTTGAGTGGCAGTGTGCACTGTATATACAGTAAAACTTTTAAGAATTTACAATATAGCATGTTAAGGAAACGTTCAACGATCGTTAATGAATTAAGTAGCCTAAATATATATGTTTTTAATCTGGATTTTTAAACGTCTATAAAGTTTTAGACCATTTTTTAAGTTAAAAAAAAGTTGTGATATGGTATCTCACAGTGTTTTGTTTTTTCTTGATATATAGCCAAATTTTAACAGTGTATTATTTTTAAGAGCCTAAAACAGAGCCTTGTGGGATACCATATTGCAATGAATAATATTGATATAAGCTAACAACCTGATAGTGTTTATGTGTTATATACCATATGTTGACACTAGTAAGTGGCACAGTGACAGATTACTGTTCATTTGCCATGCAAGTTTACGACACGGAGACGCGATTTCAATGACAGTAGCAAGCAACAAATAGACATTTGAATTTGAATTGAGTTGTTTTTTTTAATTAGGCATAATGCTATAAAGTGACAAAATCAAAAGGTTTGGCTTGAATGATGCATCTGACTAATTCTATGGTACGTGTACTCTGATGATTCTTCAGTTCCCAAGTCATAATTTTAAATGATGCAAAAATGAAAGAAAACCCTTTACCTACAGCAGCTTTATTTTATCCCGTATTCTTATTAAATGCATAAAGCCTGGCCGGAAGCAGTAGAGATCATCTGTGCCTCACTTGAGCGCACATATCTAGAAACGTTAGCTTGTTTTTCTAATCTGAGCACATTATATGTAAGCACATTACATGTAAATCAAACTCCAATATATTTTAAACAAAAGTGGTGTGTGTAAGTTGTATAGAGGGCTGTAGGCTATTCCTGAATAACCTTGGACATTGCACGCCCACGAACAACACAGGACGTAGGATCTAAACTGGGCAAGAACCTGCCTATATAAGATGTCCATGTTTCCATGTCTGTCTATTAAATTTTCATGGTTAATATTTTTCAGTTTTTGACCTCAGTATTATAAGCTCGTAGCTTGATTAAGACTGAAGTGGCGATGATGATGAATTGCCGCAACCTAAAAAAAAACCAAACAAGGAAAAGAAGACAGTGTGAAATATACAATTTTATACAACAATGAAATAGATTTACTTAGACTACAATGTTGTCATTTAATGTCATCCTTGTTTAAATGTGTAATATTACAAAGTCAAACCCTGATCCACCTCCATACTTGTTTGCTGGATAATGGCCTATCGACATCAGGTCTGGTGTGATCCAGTAACCGTTTTAACTCTATCATTGTTCTATGAGATTCAGTGGTTTTCCAGCTCTGCATCTCAGTGGTATTGGATATGATTAGACTCACATGCACGCAGTATACTTAGCCCCTAAAAGCAAATTGAATAAGCCTTATCTCGGCTTTGAGTGGCAGGGTGAACAATCTCCACTGGGCGGTTTCCACAGCAACTGGGATGATTTGCAGTTTATGGTCAGTGAAGCACTATTTGCATCCGCAGCATGAACTTTCTCCTCTGATCCAGTAGGCTGAAAGTGTTGTTTTTTTCACTATTGTGGGTTTGAGTTTATTTCCATGCCAGAGCCTTTCAAATCAGAGGAAGTGCAGAATCAATGGGAGGCCTGGTCCGCCCTGGCGCTCGGTTTTTAGAGCTGGAAATATTCCATTGTGGCAAAAGAACCGACCAACACGACGTTTAAATGGATGATGGCGATGGATTGTGCTGCGTGCAAAATAAGATGGATTGTAGAAGTAGGTTCACTTCTATAATCGATATTCAGTCACTTGAACCTTACCAACAATTATGTGCCTAATCTCCATTTAGAAGGACAAATTGCATTCATAAGGCATAGCTCCATTGTAGCAACATTGCAATTATCATGATGTCTCTCTCTCCCTCTTTTTCCAACCATCCTTCTTTCCTTGTTGCTACTTGTCACAAAGAATGGTGTCGCTGCTGACCCGGCATTAATCTTCTCTTGAAACACAACTTGCACTAAGACCAGAAGGTCATTGATTGCTTCAATGACAGACCATTAACTCTGGGTTTGTTTACCTAGCAAGAAACAGCCTGGGATCAATTTTCTAGAACTGTTTTTTAATTTTTAAAAAAATATATATTCATTCGTTGGTCCAGTTTAGGTTGTCCATTTGTCTGTTCCTGCTGTACGTTCTCTGATTCTCATCTGATTTACTCACCCTGTAAATGTCTGAAGTATGCAAAAAATCACAGCTGTAATTAATCATATGGCTAAAATTACAAAAATGGGGCTTTCAGATATAGGCATGCTTCCTCCATGTTTATGAATTTCCATGTGAATGGCTTGACTTGTGGTATTACATGATACTGATAGCAATTTTTTTAACATTTCGCCTTTTTTTAACACCTCGAAATGTTGGCTAAAGGTTGGTGCTAAGTGTAATTCCAGAATAATTTTAGTCACAAAGTATCTTTTCTTCATTACATGCCAACAAATATGAGGAAAATGGTAATATTCCCAAAACGTTTCTTTTGGTTTCCACTGTCATCCTGTCTTCTTGCTATTCATATTAAAGAATTACCAGCTATGTGCTAGCTAGTTCAGTTAATGCTAGTGTAGTTACTGTATAGTTTTAGTCACACTTCGTCTTTTTTCACAATGTGACAGTAAATCTGAGAAAAAGGTAAATATTCCCAAAATGTTTGTCTTGTTTCTACTGTCATTATGCCTTTGTGTTATTCATATAACAAACTTACCAGCTGTATGCTAGCCAGTTTGGTTGATGCTGTCTAATTACAGTGTAATTTTAGTCACATAGTGTCTTTTTCTCACAATATAACAGCAAATCTGAGGAAAATCTTAATATTCTCAGAAAATGTGACTTGTTTCTACTGACATTCTGCATTTCTGTTGTTTGTATAACAGACTTAACAGCTGTGTGCTAGCTAGCTAGATTCTTAAGCAGCCATGACACTTGCACAGAGTTTGGTCACAAACAGGTCTGCATTGTGGCCTGCCAACACATGCCAAAAAGGGGGAACGCCACTGTTGTCATCACGACAAAATTAAGTACAGTTTACTTCAAGTTGCAATGATGTCATGCCTGGGCACACTTATGGATTCAGTGGCATGAAAGATCACTCATTGATACGCTATAGTTACGCGTGCATGAGGTCATCGTGCAGTTGGGGTTCGACGGTCCACGCCTTGGAAAGCTATGGCGGTCATTCGGCTGTGGGCATTATCGTTGACCATCAGCGGAAATTAGAGGAGAATGAGAGAAGAAAGGGTCCCAGGGTCAGAGATTGCCACTTGCGTGGAAACTATGCGCAGTGTATGCCCAACATATGCGTGCCAATACGCACCGTCACGTTCCACAGGTTTACATTGTCAAACGCGATGGCACGCAATGGAACGCAAAGTGACACTCAGTGCTGCACAATTGTCGTGCCGAATGTTTGAAAATTTCAGAAATCCCGGCACACCCTGGCACGCATGCATGCACTTGATATGAAGCCCCACAAAGCTCCGCTCACTCTTTCACGACTAGTTTCCTCATTATCACACTACAATGCATGTCTTTTTGGTCCACCACTGCGTGCAAGAGTCAGGGCTGCTTTAGCCTCCTAGCAACCATCTTTCAGCTCACGTTCTCATTGTCTGTTAAAGTTTTGGCACGTTAGGAATTTAGATTGACTCCTTATCGTCTGATGAGATAAGTAATAAAAGCTCTCTGCATTTAATCATATATTGAATGGAGTTAAAGGAGTAAATTCCAATACACTTCTGGTCAAATTCCTCAAAAATCTCCGCACAGTCTGCTAGCTGTCGTTCTGTATGTGTGCTGAAAAAACATCTGGTGCTCACACACAGCCGCAGCTCTGTAAATGGGAAAACAAAGAAAGTAGCTCGGACCAATCCACATACTATTCCAGCAGCCAATCACAGGACAGGGGAAGGGGAGGGGGGATGCATCCTTATACTCACTATGTACTAACACCGACCGTTATTGTGGTATGTACTATAAGTATGTGAGCAACTAGTAAGGGCACAGTTTGGAGGTACTAGCCGCGATCTTACTTGTCCTTTGACCTGGATGTTCCTAGATGACTTTTGTACATTGTCAGAGACACCACATGGACCCTAACGCAACCGGCTTCACGTTGGTCTGCCAATTCCTCTTCTCCGCTTATTCAGAGGTTCCCGCTGAATTATGGGATAGTGTAGTGTAGCGTAGTGTGGTACCTTTGCGTACTACGAATGTGTTACATCATCCGGGTCCCATTAAGTGCCTGCTGTGTATTTGGACACCCGACCGTTTATGGCGTACTGCTTTTTGTGTTTACAGTTCGGCAGTGTGAGTATTCGGATGCATCTGAGGAGAAATGGATTTGCCATTATTAATGCTGTTGCCTTGGCAATATGTATCCATGAATTGAAGGGCGGAGCTTCTGAAATAGCACTGAAGAAGTGTGTATATTTGTTTGCTGCTGTTGAATTCAAATATCAACAGTCTTTCTCCTGAATCATTGACTCCCCCTTTAATGCACTGTAGAAGGGGGAAAAATTCCAGAGCAAAACCTGGCTATCTGCACCGAATAATAAACCAAACCCCTCTGCGGACCTCGCCCTCCATAAAACTCTTTTACAAATTGGCCCCCGGCTGTCTAGATGAAAGCTACATTTGTAAGCTACACTGACCACTACATTCAGAGTATCCCTGAAACTGCTACTATTTTTATTTCAGCAAAAATAATGAAATAATTTCCCGTTCACCTTCGAATGATCCTGTTCTGTGCTTCATATCTTATTTATATCAGTTCAAGCTCACATGTGTTATTTCTCAGAATGCTCCATGGAACAGTAAACGTCTTCAAAAAGGCCCTGACTGCCAATCAGATGTTATTCCATGTGGAGAGACACCTGGCAGCTGTAACAACACCCAGAGCCTGACAGGTAGCACCTCAGGATGCGGTCTAGGACATTGGAGATGTGTAGTTGTTAGCCTGGACCCACTAGGACGCCTTTGGGCGACTCAATTTCTGAGATCTGAAATTTCCACTCACTGAATGTCTTTCAGATGATGGATAGAGTGACCATTTATTTTTCTTTGCTTGTAGTATTAACCTTGATTCACTTGAAATATTACCTAGGTGGATTATTAAGTTAGGTCATTTAGAAATATTCCTTCTGTGGTCATGAAAAAGGAGGAAATGTTTTTTTTTTTTTCACTGCTCCAGGACATTTAGCTGGGTCCAGCGAGCACTAAATTTTAAAATGGCTTAAGGAAAGAAATGAACGTGTAAACGCTTTTCTCATTCCCTTTTATGAATATTTAGAGCAAAACGCAGTAGTAGTAATACTACAATGCTATCTGTTTCTTTTCTGGGGTTTTTCTCAAAAAAAAAAAAGGTGAATAAAAACACCTACTTGAGTGACTTTTGTGCAGTGTCAAGCTAGCCAGCATTATATAACCTGGATAAGATGCTAAAAAAAAGCACACGGTTTTTCCAGGGTGGAAAAAGTAAGGAATAAAACACTTTGGGGCATGGAGTTGTAGGAAAATAAGCAAGCGGGCTCACGTGAAGTGGAGTTACTGTTACCACGCCAAAGCAATTATATCACAATTACAATAAAATGCAACTCGTCTTTTTACCGAGAAACCAGAAAAGCGCAAAGTGAGTGCCAGAAGATGGGAAAAATGTAAAGTGGCAGGCAAAAAGTCTTGCTTTTATTCTGAGTAAAATATCTTTATTGTAAATACTTGCAATTTTTTTAAAATGAGATTTTCTAAAATAAATAAATAAATAAATAAAAAACAATTGTGTGTAGTCATCATAACATTATCATCATAAAAAATTGTGTGTGTGTGTGTGTGTGTGCGCGCACTGGAACAACGCAGTACTACCTGGTGTATGTTTGTCTCTATGTATCTCTGATCAGACCCATTTTGTGATGTAGCTTGTGCTTTTTTAGAAATTATTTATAAGACTGCTATGTCAGCTTTAGTCTAGGTGCGCTACCATAAAAGAAAATGAACGAAAAGTATAACCGAATCCCGAGCCCGAAGCTCTACCCCTTGTTTATAGATTTCTGCCTACTGTCTCGACTTTTTTTTTGTCTCAGTGGGAAATGATAGACTTTTTGTTCTGTAAACTTTCTTAAACTCTGATAGTTTAAAAAAAAAGCTCTTCTTGTTCCTTATCCTAGCCTCCTGTTAAAACTTGTTGGTTTTCACTGTACTGAAGCAGTTATGAAGTGAGTCACTGACTGTTAGAAAAGCACATAACGGCACACCTAAACTGAAGCTAATTTCTCGCACCAAACACACATCTTGAGCACGCATGCAATTTCTTGGCAAATAATAATCGTACAATCTTCTGATGAACCATATTATTTAGACCAAGTAATGAATAAAATATGGCGTTATGGGAAAGATATGCTGTTATAGGAAATGAATCAGTGATGGAGTGCAAAGTTCTTGTTCCCAAAACAAAGCTGATTTACAAATAACAGCATGTCTTGAAGTAGTTTTATTCCTCTTAAGCCACAGCAATTTGGAAATGCCAACATTTTTTATTATTCAAGCCATATTTTTGGATCCATTTAATGTTGTGGAATGTCCATAACACTGGTTAGCTTTAAGCATAACTCGTTCCCCCACTAGCTTTTTTCCTTTTTCTCTCTCTCTCTCGAAATTAATACAATACAAAACTGCAGCTTCTCATGCTAGAAACTATAAAGCATAAACTCCTTCGTACTGAAGACTTTCCCATGGCGGAAAACACTGGACACTGGAGAATCCTTCCAAAGATTACCATCATTACTTTATCACAGAGACACTTTATAAAATCCACGAGTGTGCTGTTTGTATAGAAACAATAATGTATTCGAATGAAAAATAAAACTTTTAAATACGTCTTTAAATAAAACTACTGTCAGTGCTGCTGATGTAGAAACCTAACTCAGCAACTTAATTAATGATGACCGAGAATTTAACAGCGCTATGGAATAAATGTAAAATGCACAGCTGACCTCTCGCTCTGTGCTTTTCAGATGAGTAGCAATTTGGCATCTTTTTTTAGCATCAATTATGATTTATTTTATATATTATCGTAGATTACTGTACATCTTTCAGTTATGCAGACCGTGCTTGACAATACATGCAGTAATGCGGGAGGACGGAAACACGGTTTCCTATTTAAGTAAATGGATTTTTGACATGTCGGAAATGGATAAAAGGATAAAATGATAACTTGGCTCGTCTTAAGAAGAGCTGAAAATGTTCCTGGCACGTAAAAAAGTACAAATGAAAAATGAAAAATCATCCAGGCGGCTTTGGCACGACTTGGAAATCTGTTAAGAGACAAAATATATCTTGTTATCTGACTAATTCAATGTAAACTATACATAAAAAAAATATTTGGGTTATTAAATATTGATCAACCATCAAATGACATAACAAAATACATATTCAAGGTTTGGGTGCTGCTATTAAAATTAATAATATATGAATTTTTTTGTTTAGCAGTAGAGTTTATATTCAGGCTGGTATTTATTATTATTTTTTTTTAGCTTTATACTATTTATTTATTAATGACCATACTTCATAGTGAAATGCCGATGTAAGCAAGTGCAAATGAAATGATTCTCAATCTGGTTGTTTTATGTAGCGGTCTATTGACGTTTATATGAGTCGCTGCTCTTTTGTAGATTTAGCACAAGGAACCAATTTAACATTGATGGGTAACTGATTAAAAGGAAAAACTAATATAAAGTGTTTTAGAAAGGTGATTTAAGGGCATTGAACAGCATTCTAAGGGCAATGAACAGTAAAATAGATTCCCTTGACTGGCGTTGTGATAATGGTGGTCTAAAATTGCTCTGAAATCCCAAACACGCTGAACTGGGTTGAGATGTGGTGAGTGTGAAGGCCATTTACATCATTTTCATCCTCATCAATCATCCTGTGAGCCCTCATGAGCCCTGTGGATGGGGGCGGAGTCAGCCTGGTAGAAGCCACGCCCATCAGGATAGAAACGCTTCATTATCGGAGCAATCAGAAGAACCTTGCATTGTAACGGAGCTGCATTTTTTCCATTAATTTGTCACTCACCTGTATATTGAGTGGTGATAGGGGGAAATTTGCAGGAAAAAATGAACATGCTTGTGATGTAGTAATTTTGTATTTGGTGTTCCACAATTATAAATTTAACTTTGAAATTCATTTGAAATGTATTAAATTCAGTAAGCCTCCCTGTAGACTCTTTATTTGTCTGTGAATATTTTTTACTACAAATATATAATGTTAAATAAATAATATAATATAATAAATAAGATTCTTAATTTCCAGACATTTGTATTCAGGTTCACAAGCAAGTGAAATTCTCTCGTTCTGTTCCCATCTTTTTTAGAAATACGTGCTTTAAGTGACTAAAATGATCAGTCGATGGAATAAGACGAGCATTATAAGCTGCTGAAAGTACAAGGTGAAAGGTTAATTTGTCGCTCTACATAATCACGTCGCAGATTCCCCACCGGCAAAGTGAAAGGGCTTACGGGTTACACGGTGTGTGTGGTTTTGATTTACCCTTCCTGTCCTGTGCTTCATCTCTGCCTCATCGCTCATTCACCGTGCACTGATGTCTTTTACAAGTGGCAGCGTTTTACTAAAAGTTCCAATTATCTCTTAAACGGGAGCGGCATACTGAGAACTCAAGAACGCAGCCCGAGATCATCATCATGCACGCGTCTCATTTAAGGAGGTGATATATGGACTCATTAGGGGTCCTAAACAGGAAGTTAGGCAGTGTATAGCTTTAGAGTGAAGAATTTTAGACTTGTAGGAAGCCTGAAAGCAGGCTTATTATCCAGGACGTGGCTGTTAGAAGACAAACCGTTCAGCTGTTCATCACTGTTATCAGTCTTTAGTCTTTATTAGAAGTGGAATCAGTTCTCGGAGTACCATAAACGTGATGTAGCGTTTGTAATGTTAGTGTGTATTCGTCAAGGCTTCTTTAGGTTTGCCGCAGGTTTTATGGTGATCTACAGCTGCTGACTTGGACACATTAATGAGTTCCTTTATCGAGTCGCTGTCTGAAATCCGTCTTTTGTAGCTTGTAGTGTGAGCTGGACGGCTCGCTGTGGGGTGCTGACATGGAGTTAGAAAAGGCATGAAGGTAGTGTATATATATTCATATATTTCATATATCTCATATCTCACTCCATATCAGAAGATATTCAGGGCATCGTTCATGCAAAATTGCAGTTATCCAAGCTCCACAATTATGATTCCATATGGACATTTTCAATTAGGCAAAAATGTAATTGATCTCTATAATTAAATCATATTTTACTCATTATTCATTATTCTCAGTCTAAAGTCGTGATCTATGATATATGCTCTGCTATGCCACAGTAATTTTCTCCTATTATATAATATAATATAAAACATGGTATTATATATAATTTAATTTACTGCTAAAGCATCATTATTGTACTGCTTTTAAGTTATACGATATATAAAGCATTACATGAACAGAAAAAAATAGCAATTGTTGGCTTGACCAGAAAATGCCAGCATACATTTCTTAATTGTGAGTACTGAATGCGTTCAGTTTTGCTATTTGTTATTTACTCCTAATATTGAGATGGTACGTTTCTGCTGTTTGGGTTCAGGAAATTGAAAAATCACTCGTTAAAGTCCTTTAAACTAATGCATTTCACTGTGCGTATCTGTGTCCTGCATGTAAAATTCCACTTCCTGGTTTTAGCGTTTCCTAGTTAATGTTAACGACATCATCAGGGGACGTGGCAAACGACACTTTTCAGGAATATAAATATATATATATATATATATATATATATATATATACATATATATATTTATATATTATATTATAAATATATATTTGACTTAAAATATGAAAGCTTGTCAAATGAAGATGAAAAGGAAGCAAGGATTCCAGTTTTGCTAGAAGCACCTATAACAGGAACGTACAAAATAATGTGATCTAGCTGGTCATATTGTGTGCAAATTATCACTTACCTGTTTATAGAACTGTTGTATAAAAGCGGTATCACACTCAAGGTCGTGGTGGTGTAGTGAATATCCCCTTCAAATTTGTATCAGTTACAAAACATTGAAATCAGTGGGTCTCATGAATGAAGCATCTGACTGCCAGTCCACTAAGATGAATGAGTGCTATTTTTATGTCCTGAGGTGACCTTCAGCCACATGCTCCTGACTTTCTGGCATATTTCCTCTGCTCTCCAGCGATTATCTCAGCCTCAGAGTGTTTTCAGCGTGGGGTTGTGTGACAGCGGGAGAATTAGCGAGTTAGGCTTTTTGCGAATCAGCTCCTGATCTGCTGCTTAAACGCACATGTGATTTCTCAGGACAGATCTTTCTGGCGAGTGCACAAAATATATACGTGAACGTTCTTGCCGCTTGCCACTGTGAAAGCTGGCAGGAGTCAGAAGATGGAATTGCGGTTCCTTCTGGCTGGCCAGGCACGGAGCCAAAAGCACGGAAATTGTAGAGTCTGTTGCAGAAGTGTCCATTCCTCCAATTACTCATAGATTTAGTGACACCTGAAGCGCTGAAGCAGAACATTTTCAGCCGTTTAAAATATCCCAGTAGGAAACAAGGCAGTGGTAAATGAGATGTCACTCCTTAATGGTATTAAATTGGTCTGCGTGAGAGCTGATCAGCGCTGTTAATGAATAAAAATCTAATCAGTTACTACAATTCTAAAGAAGAGCTTTCAGTCCAGGCAGCTGTCGCGTTCACCTGCAGTGAAGCCCACCACGTTAAACGGATTATCTGGATTAGATCATTGGAGTGAGGATGATTTTGTGGATATTGTCTTAGGAATCACAGGAGTAATATTAGGTGATACAGTGTAACCTCTAACAGGATCTGAACATTATGAAAAAAAGATAAGTCACCAATTTTAAGCAGCTAAAATAATAACACTGCGAATATCTGCTGTCATTTTAGGTGGTTAGAAATGAAATAGACCTCAATAGCTTTGCAGGGTTTTAGTTTTATGAGTCAGTTTCTCAAATTCACACAGGATAAAATCAATATTAATGAAAAAAAAATCTATTTCACCAAGCCTAAAGGAATGATTAAAAAATTTACATAAGTCTATAAAATAAATCTATTTAAATTTTATGGGCGAAGATTGGAAAAACATTGCCTGCACTTTCCCTGTTCTTCATCTCTCCTCTGACCTCTTACATCAACAGGGTGCACACAGAACCGCTGCTCAGTAGGCGTGCTCTACTAGAGGGTGTAATAATGTACAATAGTGGGAATACACGTGACGTCACCGTAGGCAGAAGTAGCACAACTCAAATGTCGAGAAAACACACAAACCTGGTCTAAAATGGGAAAGAGCTTTTGTGCGATTATCTTTATAAGCAGATTGACAAGAAATCTTTTTACAGAGTGCCGAAAACAAAAGAAAAGAGAAGCAAATAGAGGGGGTTGTTTTATGTTTAGACTTTTTAATTTTTAAGATAAAGCTTGCTTATTAACTTTTTTCATTTTTAATAAAAGGAATAAAATAAGGAGTTTTAGAGTTTTAGTTAAGAGGCTATTATATTTTACAATAATAAATAATTTTTGTTGGTTATGAAAATGAAACAAAAGTACTATATAAATATATATATATATATATATACACACAATATATGAATAGTTATCTTCATAAAGAATAGGAAATTAAAGGTTTCATTTTTGGTCAATTTATTATTTTTTTTGCAAATATTGTGTGACAAATTCGAAACGTGGGCCCGATATCATGAATCGAATCGAACCGTGACTTGGGTGAATAGTTACATGCTCACCACTCACTGGGTGCTTTTTGTTTTCCACACCATTCTGTCTAAACTCTAGGGTAGGTTATTTAGTTTATTTGGTAAATAGGTAGAGGGAATTTTCTTTATTGCTTTGGCCTGGCTGAAGACTTTACCACTTAAAAAAAATAGGAGAAATACTGTGATTAAATACAAAGCAAACGCCAACTTGGTCCCGCCACCCTTTTTATTTCCTTTTCTATGTTGCGGCCCGACCTAGACCGTGACCAACATGATCAAGCCTAAAAGCATGCCCCTAATAACAAACCTGATGTTTAGCCATGCCCAGAGGATCATGGATATTGTCTTGGAGTAAGTCTGGCCCTGACTTGTATATATTTGCTGGAATATCACAGCATGGATATCAACAGAAAGTAAGAGGATCATGGAGAGCTTTCATGCTTTTCCTCCAGAATAACATGTCACGCATCGCTAGTGAACGTTACCCGCATGTGTCAGCTTAGTTGCTTCATCTTCTGGCAGGCAGGAACTGCTGCACATGAATCTGCACCTCGTCTTCCAGCGTTACAAAAAGAACAGCGTGTATTGCATCACACCTGCCTTCACCAAAGCGCTCCTAATGACGATAATGACACTGCCTTTATAAAGCCTGAGGACGCTTCATAATGACTACACAGGCACAAAGCATCACGAGGAAAATGGCACAGATCAAGGACATGGGGAGATACAAAAATGAGCACCAGATTCAAGACCAGTGGCATGTTCAGGTGTTAGGAGATACGACACTTGTGCATTTACAGAATAATTTTTGTTTTGTTTTGTGTTAGTGCAGAATAGACTTGTTGAGGTGTCGTGGTTTGCCTGGGTGTTGCTGACGTTTATGAAAAACGCCAATTAAAATTAATTTCTGTCTATTATCGTCTAGATTATTCTTGTCCTTTCACGTCATAGTGGCCTATAAATACTGCAGAAAAAAGATACAATCATTTATAGTTACATTTAATGATGAAACCAGCGAAAGCAGGTAGTTTCTATTCTCACCTACATTATAGCAGCTACAAACGGTCATTCTGTCACATCTACTTATTTCTCTATCTTGAAATTAATAAGAAAAAAAGCGAATTTTTGTTGTTTCCCATGACAGAAAACTTAAAGTTACAGCTTTTACGTTATTTTTGAGTGTTCTAAAGCATTGACACTGGAGACGCCGTCCATAAATGCTAAAAATAAACATCTCCCTACAGGACAATTACACAGCTCTCTTGTTAACTAACAACACATTTGTATTCCATGTATAATTAGTCTTGCATTATGTGGCGCATCCACGGTACTGGTCCATGTCCCTGTGAACGAGTTGTTAGTGTAGAAATGATAACCCATTAGGATGAGTGCAACCCGTGATTTTATACCCCGTGACAACCCAAGATGAAGAAAATTAATCAACACCTTCTGACCAATCAGAATCGAGAATAAAACAGCGATGTGGCGTAAAGCAATTTATTTCATAACTTTGTCTATCAAAATATTGTCCAGTTACCTAGCAAAAAAATGATAACTTAGAGAGGTATATATATCATATATAGTATTTCTTATTATAAGATCTGAATAATCTAAATATATAACATTACCTTGAAATGGTCTTGTTGAATTTATTCTAATTGAAATCATTTATTTCTAGAAAAATTTACGAATAGAATAAGCAAATTTAATGCTTGAGGTAAGAAAAAGTGTCTAAAAACAAGCCGAATAATCGTGTATTTGATTTATAATAATATGAACTATTAGATCATTTTTTTCGTATTCCAGATGTTTTCACTTGCTAAGGTTTAATTTTTTGCAGGGAACACAAGCTAGAGTCATTAACAGAGGAAGGCGCTTGGATTTGAGGTCGGAGTGGGCGTGGCAGGGCTTATTTCACTCATGTGACCACGCCCGATTTTTGGAGTTACACAATCCAGTCCTGTCGCGCTCATAAATCTGAATGTGTTTGAATGTCACACAATATAAACTACACTGATGCATTATGGCTAAACTTGGCAAAGACCGGGTTTGTAATAAGATCGGGTAATCATGTCGACGCTCACTTAGCAGTCTCCCAGAGTCATTGTTTAGGACTTCGGTTTCGCCACGCCTACACTGTAAGCAAAACCCAGAGCCAAGTGTGGAATAGTCTACGTGGTTATTGCGTATCGTATAATGGGCTGCCTCGGATCGCTTTTGCAAGGATTAGCTTACAGAGACACAGTATGTGAAAAACAAACAACGCCCAATGAAAGGATTATCTGCACTGCCTTGTTTTTTTCTTTCTTTCCTTTTTTAATTCGAGACATATGTTTGAAAAAGTGTTTCCTTTTTTTTCCTCACACATCCTTCAGCGGTACTTAAATGAAACTTGGGGTCAAGTGTTGCGGCTCGAGTGTTATTCCCAAATGTGTCAGAGTAGAAAAATGACCTTGTAGGTTTATTCCTTGCTCTCTGTAACAGATTGCGACACAGATGTCTCCCAGAGATTCACGCCGCAGTGATTTGCCGAAAAAACAACTATTCTTAAAACATAGTGCTCGACTCTGAAAGAGGAAGAAGGTCCAGCCTGCAGTCTGATCCGCGATGATACAAACGAGCAGGAGCCACACCTGATTCACTTTCTTAAGTAATTGGTCGACGGTTGAGCTCGTGTCAGACGTTCTCCCGCTGCGTGGGAAGGAAAAAAAAAAATCCGTGGATAAGATTAGACAGGGCTCAATTTGAAAGGTGATGCAAGGGGAAGACACTCCTTTTAAAATCCCGAATTTCCATTTATATGATAATACTTAATATGTCGAAATAGGTCAGGCAAAAACGCAAGATCTCTTGACTATCATTAAACAAAAAAATAAGCAAGGAAGCAAGATAAGCATCAATCAGTAACCTACATTAAGCCATGAAAGCTTTCTGGAGTTTACTATAAAGTTTATAACTGTGAGAATTATAAAGAAATTTCAAACATTTCTTTTTTTTTTTTTTTTAACACTGTACGGTATTTAAATGACCTTGAAAATGCTATCTAAGCAATAAATATGTATTAGCAAATACATCTGCATTTATTTTAAATGATTAAGAAAATGAGAAACATTCTAAACCTAAATCTAATTCAGAAATGGACAAAACCTTAAACATGAATAAGTGGATCAAAATGTGTTTTTTTTTTGTTTGTTTGTTTGTTTGTTTGGGTTTTCTTTACTAAATGACAAGTTGCATTTTTTCTCGTGTGTTATTAAGTCCAGGCTTGTGAAGAATTGACGTATTAAATCTGCTCTAACATAAGTAATAACAGTAATTAAGGCTACATTCACATCGCAAGCCTCAGTGTTCAATTCAGATTTTTTGCTCAGACCGGATTTGCTTGATCTTGACGGTTCACATTCATAATTACAAGTGAGCTGTATCTCACTGTAACCTGAACGCATCTGTCCTCTGAAACGCCACGCATGCGCACGGTGATACGTTTATGCACTAGTCATCTGCATCACCAACAACAAAAAACATTTGTGAGACTCTCATGGCATTAAAACTGACAAAATGGACGTGCTAGTAGCTAATCTAAGTGGGACATTTTCCTCTGTAGCGCAAACAGTTGGTCAGCTGTACCTTTCCTCCCTTGTCGTTTCCCGGTGTTCTGACGATTTGTGCTGCGATGATGAAAAATGCTACCATAGCATTAGCTTAGCTGTAGCTCTTAACTGAACCCGAACCTTAACCCTAAGACTTAAATTAACCCTAAAATCTTAACACACAAACACACCCTGAGTAACATGTTTCGATAGGTAGCGCTTGCGTATAGGCAGAAAGCCACTTGTTTTCCACAACATTAAATGTAACTAAAAATGGATAAAAAGTATGACTTTTTTCTTGTTCTTTGGTCAATAAAATTGTTAGTGTTGGCAATTTGCTGTTGTATAAGAGGGATAAAACACTTAATGTTACTGGAAAATGGTCAGTTTCTGGGTGGTAACTGTTACTCATCTTTATCACACCTCCCTGTTGTTCATTATTTTCCTGTAAGCGTGCCCAAAGTGTTTTATTCCTTACATTTTATATAATAAACGCTGCCTAATTAGTGCTAGTGAGCTGCTGTATCCCGTCATGGCTCATGTCTTCTGTCTCACATAAATGTAAAAGAGTGACACTTTTACCAGACCCAGGCGTAATAAGAGTCACTCTGGTCCTGTGCAATTCATCACATGAGCTAAATGGACAGTTGGTGTATTGTGTGGTGGTGCGCGTCTTTACAGCTATAGGGATCGAATATGACCTTTTTATTCTCTGGACAGACGGTCAAGCCGGATCTGTCATTATTTATTGGTTTTGTGTTTTGGTAATTATGATCCAATGTCATTTCCAAAGACACACTGTTACTGTTTGTGCTGCAGCTGCGAATAGGCTCCCTGTCTTTATCGGCTCGCTGTAAAAAGCAGAGCTGTGAAGACATAACTGCTTATTACGAGCCATCTGTCAGATGACCTTGGCAAGACCAGCGATATTAGCCATCTTGGAATTTAGCTACAGGCAGCATTCACAATCTTATCAGCTGTTGCTGCAGTGAACGGATCTCAAACGGCCGGCGTCAAAGCCAGCTTTTTTTCCCCACCATAATTATCGTTATCTATAGCTCCTGGAGTGAATTTAGCAAGAGCTAAAGAAAGAGCCTTTAAGTTTTTTCTTAAATTCGTAACTGTTTTTTATTTCTTCATGGTAGGCACTATAATTTGTAGAGGTGTACTTCAGTCTGCCAAAGCACCCGATTCAGCCATCTGTTTATATCAGCAGCATTTTGTATACACACTTCTGAATTTAAATACACTGATAAATTCTGATTGGTCAAAAGCTTTTCTATAACAGGAGTTCCTGCTGCAAGGCAAATCACAGGTTCATAATAATAACGGATGCACTTGTTCCAATATGTTATTGTTTCTATTATAACAACTAATTTAGAGGGCCTTAAAGGGTGGACACTCGACATAATCTAAGCTTTGACATGGTCATTGACTTGGTGAAGTTTTCTGTAAGGGCTGACACTGTTTTTGAAACACTTACGGAAGGAGTTTCCAGTGTCTGAAACATTTTCCACGATTGGAAAATTCTAAGGTCCTGTTAAATGATAATAAATAAAAAAAAGGTGTGTTTTTTTTAACATTCATTAATAAAAAAATTTAAAAAAAGGCAAATTGATGAAGTATCGGAGGAATAAAAAATGCTGTTTTAGGAAAATAAACAACTTCCAGGTGGGAAGTGTAACTGTCCTCTATACTACATCGCACGTGCTGGCATTGATTGTTTTCCTGTAAACGTGTGATCTAAAGTGGGTTATTCCTTGCCTAATAGACTACAAACATCTGCCAATACACATCTATGAATGTTACATAGACCTTGCTTGACAAAGTTAGCAGCTACCTAAACATCAGCTACGTAGCTACGCCACCTCAACTTGATTTGTTTTCCTTTCGAATCCTGATCACTAGCCCAGAATCTAAACCACTTTGCTGTAATAAATAAACCACTTATTAGATGCTTAACAAACGACAGATCTCTTGTATCGTACGTTAAATACTTATTTTTCACAATACATTCTTCTGCGCTTCCTAAAACGCTCCACTGAAGCGTGATAGTGGACCCCCAGCAGTGCAGCTCATTAGACCAAGCGGGAAATCTTTCCATTCATCCAGAATATGTGAATTTAATGCACTCCCCATCAGCCCACTAATAAAATGGCAGAGTGCTGCTGCGACTGTACGTATCCTGAGGTCCTGTTTAGTTTCTATTTCTACAAAAAAATCCAGACTGTTAGATACATTGTGTCAGTAAGTAAGACTCACATCCCTCTTCATTCGTCTGCATCCTTTCCTGTTCACTGGAGCGGCACAGATTTGCTCGGATAAATTTTCCCCAGACCGGAAAACAAAACAACGTGATGGATTTCGACGAACCTTACTTTGCGTCAGACGCTTTAGAGGTAAACTCATTAACCAAATGATGTCCTCGACGTCCCCCTGAGCTTGGAAATTGCTCTTCAATGCTGATTTTGGGTCATTAAGCACTATTTTCCATTGAAACCAGACTTTCCTACTACATCATTTCAATACTGATTTGTGGGTGGAGCTACACTGTGAGGTCACTCAATATGCTGTATGACTTTGGACCAATCTGTGGAAATCTTAGCAAGTTGAGCAATTGTGAGCTGGATTGATCACATGACATCATCATCATCATCATCATTATCATCATCATCATGATGGATTTGTTGCTGCAAGTCTCTATGCAGTTTCTTACCAGACATGTGTACATACAGTGAGAACAATGGTGTATAAAGGCAAAGTCACACACACACACACACATGGATTTCCCCCACAAATACACCACCTGTAGTTGTGCGTCTCTGTGTAGCTGGAGGAACGTGTCTCTCTCAATCAAATCAAGCGCAGTGTTTACAGCAGATCTGTGACTGTTGCAGAACCATTGAGCATGAGGCAGCAGGCACAGCATGGTGTGTGTGTGTGTGTGTGAGTGTGTGTGTGTGTGTTTCCCCAGTGACTACACATTTCAACAGCCGTGCCCCATGCACTGGACTCTTGCTGTAATTGGGTGATGCAATTTTCTGACTCAGGTCTCATAAAAACAGCCCGTGTGTGTGTGTGTGTTTGTGTGTGTGTGGGAAAAACACACTTTGGGCCTATGACTTTTCGGTATTTCAATTCTTTTCAAGTTTCAAAAATATTTCTGTGAGAATGAAATGAGGTGAACAAACGCAACATTTTCTCATGCTAGAATTTCAGAAACTCACTTCACCCGTGTGTATTTCAGTGGATGATGACATCATAAACGATAAAAATCTCATTCTCTGTACTTTCACGGACCACAGACCACACTCTCTTGCTTTTTACTGATTTACAAAAAACAATAAACTAGATGTGACGCGAACGTAAACGGTTTCCAGAAGCAAATGTGCGTCCCGTGTCCTTTCCCCTTCTGTGAATAGGTTTTTTTTTCACCTACAATTTCATGTCATGGTTTTGTTTCGTCAAGCTGTTGCTTTGTCATACTGTTGCTTTGTTGTGCTGTTGCTTTGTCACGCTGTTGATTTGTGGTAACACTTTGTTAGGTTGTTGCATTCTCACTGATGTTTTATTGCACTGTTGCTTTGTCGTGCTGTTGCTTTGTCATTCTGTTGCTGTCGTACTATTGCTTTGTTGTGCTGTTGCTTTGTGTGTGTGTGTGTGTGTGCGTGTGTGTGTGTTTAGTCTGATGTCTGTTTCAGCTAAAAGAAAATCAGCTTAGTTTTCAGGTGGCTCCTGTTACAAACTCAAAAAATTGTCAATGTTACAAATGTAAGTAAAAATATAAACATGTTAAACTGTAAATATTGGCACCTCTGTGTCTTGAATTGCGGTTAATCATGACCCAGTTCATCTCACCTAGGGCTGGGAGCTGAAACTTGGTTCCAACATAGAACTAAATCCAAAATGCCAAATTCCAGGTAGCTGTAAAAAAAATTTTTTCGGTTCTGCTTTATTAAAAAATGATATTGTCAAACAAAGGCTACATATCTGCAAACGACCCAAAAGCAAACGGCGTGAGAATGGGAGAATCTGTCGTGGTGGCTCACTCACTGTGGCCAGCTTGCAGTAGCTCTAAGGGGATTTCAAAATAAAAGTTTCTGTGGCTCTAGCTCACTAACCGTACCTCCAAACGGAATAAAAAAAAAAGGTATTTTAGAAAGTTTTGGTAATCTAATATATATATATCAAATTAAATTATTATTAAAAGTGGTCTCTTAATTACTGTTGTACATCAGTCCCAGGTAAAAAAACTCAATATTTTAATTTACTCTCTAACCAACAAACATAGATTCAATCTGGCTATACAGACAAATCAGGACCACCTGTTACCTACCCTAACCATAACCAAACCTTAACCTCTCACATACTCATTCAGGTTCACTATTCATGGTCTTGGAGAGAAGTAGGCCCGTGCAACAAAAGGGATTGGTTCTAACCCTAACTTCTATTCCTAACCCCAACCCTAACCCTTCTTATATTTTTCCATAGCTGCATAGTTGCGTAGTTTACATTTTCAGATAAAAAGCCAACGCAGTAATAATGCACTCAATGTGGTTTAATTTAAATTGTAAGCAGTCAAAAGTTATGTTTTGTTTTCCAAAGATTTGACCTCTTTTTTATCCATTTTGCAATCAAATCAGGGAATCGATCAAATCAGGAACGGATAAGCAGATTCTATAAAATACAACCCGTATCCAACACTAATCTCTTAATTAAGGAATAACACAAGACAGACTGTGCTGTATAGGAAAAAAATCGACATGGGGGTTGTGTGATGCGGGCGTACGCAAAGTGGAGTGGATTATTTCCTATAACATGAATAAAGCGTTTTATTCCTCTTATTCCACTGCGATTTTCAAAATGAATACCCTTTTTTATTTATTAATAAACAAAAAGTTTTGCTTTTTCAATTTTCTTTATAGTTACATTCAGTATTATGGAACTTATGTGAAACAATATCCATCCATCCCAGACTTTTTCTTCTTCCTTTTTTTCTCTGTTGCCAAGTCAGTGAAAACTCCTCTGTCCTGAGACTTCCCTGTCACTATATCAATGATTACAATATTTTTTATTGTTAAAAACAACATATTAAAAAAAAATCCATTTTAATATTATGTTGCACATATGATACACAAGTCTCTATAAATAATCTGTTTCTATAGAAACAATAACATGCAGATAGCATACTAGAACAAGCACATAAACCTGGAAAAGGTCTTCTGATTTGAGAAGTGGACATTGCCACGATATAACATTTTTTAATACATTTAGGCATTTATTATTATATGCTGAAATAAGGATCAAGACTGTAAAATTTCCAGTCATCACACTCTTCATGTCAGGGATTCGGTTTCATACCCAATAAAAGGTCACAGGGTTATAAATACCTGAATAAATACTTTTGAGCCTATTTGTCAGAGGCTTTTATCGTCTAAAACGGAAGGCTCGGGGGCCATCACGCTCGTAGCGTGCTTTTTCCGAATCCTGCCACAACTCTCCGCCTTATCCCACCTGATCCGCTTTCTGAAGAATATGGTGAAAGCATGTCACTATAACTCAAAGTCACTGCCCGGGGAATGAAATGTGCTGTGGAGAATCTGACAAGCTCCATTTTCATCAGGACGTATTGCTCCCAAAAGCAAGCATGCAAAAAAAAAACAAAAAAAAAAATGGGCATTTTCACCACAAAGCTCGTCGCAAAGAACGGGAGCGTGAACTCGCCGAGCATCATGTCATCCAGCTGTCACGACTCGGGGAGGATTTTTAACACGCTGTTGTGGTGCATCACTGCTGAACACTGAAGTGTGCGAGTCAGTGAGCTGCTCTACTGTACCTTCATAACGTTGGAAAGATTTTACACTCCACAGTCAAAGACGCTTTTAAAATCAGCATATAAATATGTACAGTCACGTTATTTTCATATTTAAACCTCTGGAAATGTGTCGTGTTACTGGTTGCGTCAGCTTGAGCAAGTGAGTCACTGCTGCTGTTTTTATAGGACTACGTGTAGGTACAGTAACACCAAGCTCTAAAAAAGCAGCTGTACTGTAGATGTAGATGAATTAAAATTGAATTAGAGGAAATAAATAGAAGTGAAAGTAAAATTTTAATTCTTGGCCCAAAAACAAAGCTTCAGATCAGAGCAGTCTGGGGCAACATTAAAGCAAAGCCATTTATTTAAAAACATTATGGTAAAAATATTGCGTCTTTAACACTTTGCTTTGTTTCGCTGAAACGTTGTTGCTTGATTGCGCTGTTGGCTTTCTGCTGTGTTGATTTGATGCACTGTTGTTTACTCGTGTTGTCAGTTTGTCATGCAGTTTTGCTGACGTTCGCCACACTGTTGCTTACTCGCATTGTCAGTTTCACACTGTTGCTTTGTTGTGCTGTTGCTTTGTCATGCTGTTGCTGTCATACTGTCGCTTTGTTGTGCTGTTGCTTTGTCATGCTGTTGCTGTCATACTGTCGCTTTGTTGTGCTGTTGCTTTGTCATGCTGTTGCTGTCATACTGTCGCTTTGTTGTGCTGTTGCTTTGTCATGCTGTTGCTGTCATACTGTCGCTTTGTTGTGCTGTTGCTTTGTCATGCTGT